>VJMY01000366.1:0-77020 GCA_009869795.1 Neelides sp. FZ-2019 | reverse complement strand
TGAAAAGAAAGAAAGAAAAAAACATATGGGAATCAGAAATTACATTCCGAGAAACATGAATTTAAACTCTTTCAAAATTTCTCATGATACTGTTTGCAATTCACATTATCGTAATGCTTTGTACGTCAAATATCATCATCATGAAGAGAATTTTGATATGTTGAAATTCGGAATTTATAAATTGGCTGCCAGGAGTGTAAATACTATAACTACATTGGAATTAGATTTGTCTTTTTTTGAGAAACAAGATCGTGTTCAAATAACATTTCCCGCATTGAAAGACTTGAAAATTTTGTATATAAATGATGAAGACTCGGGCATCCGTTTGAGACATTTTCTTGAATTTCAGCTGCTTGAGAAATTGAAACGTTTAGCTATTGACACCAATTGTATCATTGGGAAATCCCTACAGGACTTCATTAGAGAAAGATGTGGAGAAAATCTTGAGAGCCTGGAACTTGTGACCGAGGATAATTTCAAGAAATCAAGGAAATTCCCATATAATTTCACAATTGAGAAGTGGAAAAATGGAAAGCTTGTGCTTCGAAAAATTGGATCTTTTAGAATTTGACTCTTTTCTCACTCATGGCGAAAATTTGAGGAATTTGACAGAACTCTCAATTGATTTTCTTTGGGGTTCCAAAGACAAAATTGAGAAAACTTGAATTGACATATCTCCCAGGCGTTACATCACTTGGATTTACTGGATATAATGTTGAGAGTGACGATCCTTATCATTCACTTCAAAATTTAAAACATTTGCGTCACTTGGCTTTAATTTCATGTGGTAACATCAATAATTTATTTTTTGAATCCGGAATCAAGTCTCAAGAATTAACAATTTTAAATATTACAAACACTGGAAATACTCCAAAACCACTAGTACATAATTAATATGATTATTCAAAACCACCTTTTCACATTAAGTATTTTAGTTTTACAAGATTTGCTATCATTTTCATTCTATCGTTCATTCTATAATTTTCTACTAATAACATATTTAAAATGTAACTTTTATTAAGATTACAGATAGAGGGATTTGTAATTTGATTTATAATAATCCGAGAATCCAGAAAATAATAACTTCTTTAAAATTGAATCTTGATTTAAACGAATATACAAATCGTTTGTTAATTTCCAAGAAGATAAAACTTATTTATGTTGTAAGTTTAATGATTTTTTTGAAAAATTCATTTTTTACCCGATTTCATTTTACCGATGAATAAATCCTTTTCGTTGGAACCGTTGATAATGAGAGTAACAGCCTTAATAATCTATATGTTTGCAATTTTTTAAAAAGTATTTGTTCTATTGTTTTGAGAAAAAGAAAACGTTAATGCGATTAGTATGAAGTAAAATTAAAATGATACAATATGGTCCTGCACAATAAGCAAGGAAGTTCCCATAGTACCCTTTACATATTATTATTCTATATAAGTATTCTTAGAAGTAATAAAATATTATTAATTCTATCTTATTAATTTTCTATCATAGAAAACCTTCATGGAATACCGATTTGAAGAAACTGGCGAAGTAATAAATTCTGAAGAAGATAGCAATTTCTGAAATTCATGATTTTGTTGTTTAAAGATGAAAATAATTAAAATTGTAACTCTAATCTTTATTAGTGTATTGTATAATATTAATACCTAATATGTCGAATTAAATTTATTTAAATGAATTAAACAATTTTTAATGAATCTATGAGTAGGTATGTAATTTAACACACGCTATGAAATGTGCATTTTTGACATTTATTAGTTTATCTTTAGGTTATTAAAATAATTCATGATAATGATTTTTTATTGTTATATTATAATTTATTTTTTCATAAACATAACTTTGATTTCCTATTATTTGGAAAGTAATAAAATTTCAAAAACACAATATGTTTTTTGTCATTAAAACTAATGAATTATGTGTTTTTTGTGTTGGTTGCTCAAATAAATTAAATGCTAATTTAAATAGTATTATCTATATTAAAATAGGAGAGATAAATTCTGCAAGCGTAAAAAAAACAAAGAAGTCTCACAAAAAAAATTATTGATGATGATATGATTAGATGATTAATAAATAGTCCTTAGACTAAAAAAAACTTTAGCTCTTACATGCAAGAATATACAAATGAATATGAATTGATAGTAATTTATTAACTAAAAACAATAATTTGGTCGTGACTTTCAGTAATTTGGTAGTTCAATTTTGTTTCTTCATAAATAATTCATGGTCTACAAAATCGAATATTGATTCAATTTTAACATATGAAAAATAAATTTCAATTCTTGAGTCAATAATAAAAGCTGTATTAGCATTTCAGAATTTCAATTTTTTGATTATAAATTGAAATAAGTTATGTTACCATTTAACAAAAACGAAATTGAAGCTCACATAAATATTAGTAATATAAAGATGACATTGATATTAGTGACAATAATGACTATTGTAATTAATAATTCATGGATAAATTCTTGGATTCTGGATGTTTTACATAACATTCTAATATTCTTAATATGTAATCAATAATTAATAAATAACCTTCAACAAAATTTTGCAGTTTATAATCTTTTAACAAAGTAAAATTGAAATTGTCTCGCTACATAATCTAAATCTAAAAAAATCTTTTATCCTTTCCGTTCCCCAAAAACTATCAATCAATTTACACCTTTTTACTAAATAAATTAACATGGATAAAACTAGGACCTATTTATTTATATTTGTTTCTGCAATTGGAATTATAATCATCTGCGTAAACATTATTTTAATCGGTCTAACCTACAGTCCTTTGTTTTTAGTAAAAAAAATCATTAAAACTAAAATTGTTCTATTTTACAATATTTAATACGATAATGTTAATAACAATAATGTTAATTAAAAATTTAGCAGCGTTTTTTCCCTCATCAAAACGAAGTAATTCAAGAATTAAACGGAAATCAATATTGCCGAAATTTTTGCAACAACACTTTCTGTAAATATGGAATGCAAGGATTCACCTATCCAAATCCATTTGATCCTCTCAAACATCAATGTATATGCAAGTGCAAATATCCTCAAGGATTTTCACCAACATTTACATGTGCAAAATCATGCGGCGATGCAATGAATGGAAATATGACAGGTTGCACTGCTACATTGAGTTACAATGATAATAATTCATTAATTCGTTATACTTGCAATTGCACTCAAGATTTGAATTTCTTAATGTTGTATGAACCAATCTCCTTTAATTCCTATTCCTTAATGAATTACACGTCTTATAATTCTCACATTCATCAGATGCTTGGATCGCATGGAGTGGCATTAGATTGTTTTAACTTAGCTTATTGTATGAAACATCCGAAATACTGTTAAATAAAAAATGATAAAAGTTACTTACCAATATAACAAAGGATTAATAAAAAGAAAAATTCATTTTCTGAAATTTTTGAGGATATAAAATATGATACATTGCATATGATTATCTTAACTTGAATTTAATCTTATAAAAGTGGAGCAGTAGAGCTAAAATTTTGAATAAGCTAAATTGATAAAAACACTAATATCTAGTTTCGACTGTCTATCGTAGTGAACATAAAGTTGGTATTTATTAATGGTATGATATGATTTGTTTAAAAGTGATTATATTAAATGATTGTATTAAAAATGATATATGTATTATTATTATTATGCATATTTCATACAATATTGACAAAAATGTGTATTTTTTTATCACTTTAATGAGCAATTAATCACAGTTACAAATACAGCTGTAAGGAGAATTATTGCACGAATATTTACAATTTTGACATTTCTTTCGACATTTCTGATTACAACCTTCTTTGAAACCTTCGCATTTGCATGAACACCAATCTCGTAAAGGATGGAAAGGAGTCGTGTATCTTATATAATTTGATCCAAAATCGCAAAATGTTCCTCTGCAGTATTTCCGACAATAATCCCAAATTCTATCTCTATCTTCAATAAGAACGGTCATATCAAAATCCGGAGAAAAGCCCCCAAAATCTTCAATTTCTTTTATGATCTATAGATTGGTTAAAATTCAATTAATCTGTTTTAAGTTAATTTAACAAAAATGAAGAAACAATTATACTTTTTAATAATATTATTTATTTTCCATGGTGTATTATAGTATAGAATAATAAATAATATATATGTTAACTTATTAAAATTGACAAAAAAATACCAATTGGTTGTTATTGGAAGAAATATCCAATGACTTTAATCGAAGAATTAAAAATGTTGAGGTGCTTACAAGCAAGAATATAAAAACAAAAATAAATGCAATCCATCTAAAAAATAAAATCCTTTCTGATGTCATATCCATTTAAGATATATCTGCTAGAATGGAAATTATCAAAATTTATCAAATTTTAAAATCATTATACAGGTATCAAATAAAGCGTGTACATAACAAAAGCTAATTCGATTATTTGATATAATCTTTTATTCATGATGTACATGTATTGCGTCATTTAATCTCAATGGGATATACATAACAATAGTAACAGAATAATTACCTTTTAAAAAGTTATTAAAATTAAATCTATATAATTACTTTCCGTTACTCATTTCTGTGTCTGAGGAAAAATATTTCCATGATTACCTGGAATGTCGCGTATTAACTCAAGCGTTTATTCGCTATTTAGCATTTTATTTATCTTCATTTTTATCAATATTTATTTTAAAGATGTAAACATTTATATCAAAGATTCTTTATAAATTTAATATTGGATGTTATATATATATATATGTTACAAGGAAAAAAATTGATTAATTTAATGAATATGTAACTATAATCAAAATGACAAAATTTACAATCTTACCATCATCTTCGACATTCAATGAATCTAATTTTAGGAATAAACCATGATCTTCATCATCCATCATCCAACAATTAAAAGTAGTATCCCACGTTAGCAAAAAATTTAAACTAAGGCTCTTGATATGAATAATCAAAACTCATCAAGCTTCGAGCCAATAATTAACAAAATAGGAAACTTCTCGTTCGCTCAAGGATATCTTTTAAATAAATATAAATTGGACAATCCAGACTGGATTTGGAACCAATGGAGATGGAAGCCCAATGCCAAATGCCAATCAAATCACAGAGGAAATAATCTGAAATGATGGATTAAATCACTATTTTATTTTTCCTCCTCTTATTAAGTACATAGTTACATAATAATAATAAAAAGAATAAGCAGAAATAATCAATGCCTATTTTATATTGCATAAGAATTCAATAATAATTTTTGATTAGTTAACTTAAAAAGTAACTAAATTTATAAGTTTATGTACAATATTTCAAATTATAAGCCGTAATTATTTTTAAATAAATGTTTATATGAGAATATGAGATTTATAATAAAATCTTACAACAAAGAATGTAAAGGTCTTTATGATGACAGTTCTCAAGTTGGCAACTGTATAACAGGATTGTGCAATATTAGTCTACTATAAATAGTATTTACTCACTTGAAGTATTTATGCATATTATAAATATAAATATAATTTTTTAGTTCGAATGAAATATATGACTATAAATTTTATGATATTGAATATCTTTGAATAATTTTTTTTTTTTGGTGATTCCTACTTTATAGATTAGAATAGAAATAGATAGTTATTTAATTGGAAATTAATGTATTTTAATATTTAAAAATAAAAATTAGCTTCTATTTAAGTATGTCATATAAATATAATTAATATCATATAAGTATGTCATGAAATTGCAGCATTATGATATATGATAACATATTATATTTTATTCATTCTTTTATTTCTATTTTTCTCAATGTTTTATATTTTAGCATTTAATAATGAATTCATTAAGATTTATTTAAGAAGCATTCATAAATTTAAATAGGTACATTTATTTTGACCATAGCTTACTCTATTTATTTGCTTTTACTTGTTTTGACATAATTTTGAATATTTCCATTCCTACTTTAATTCCTATTTAATTCCATAATTAAGGTCGATTAAAAGTCTATTTAAAGTCCAATGCACAATTTGATAATTTTATTCGCAAATCAATCAGCTCATTTTATCATTGTGGACAACACGAGCACCACCTAACTGGACTCAATTGAGCAGGAACAGTCGTAGAATCTGTATTTCCGACCCAATTGCAAAGGTATCCTTTATTGCTTTTGTCATTGCAAGCACAACCAGAATATGCTTGACATTTAACTTTCATGTTATCAAGGGGTGGTGCAATTCCTTGGACCTGGAATCAACAAATTTTGTATAACTTATTTACTCAATTAATTATTTATTATAATGATAATTATAAAATAAATATATTTAAATAGGCTAATTACTAATTAAACACCCAAATGTTAATAATACATTAAACTTATAATAATCTCATAATCTAACCATTGGTCCATTGGCATTGCAACCATTGGCTGGACACTGACATTGATAGGGATAGACAGTGACGGGGTTACTGGAGGTAATCGCCGGCTCGGGTTGGCATTCTGCTGGGCTGTTGACTCCACATGATTGCTTGCAAACGTAGTCACCGTTAAAGTCCTGGAGGTTCCAGCAGTTCCCGAATGTTCCTTGGCTTGGCAAAATACTCCAGATACTTCCAGGTTTATTCAAATTACATGCAAAGGCTCCAGCGAACTGGTTTGCCAGAAGGAAGCTCACAAGGGCGGTCACATTCAAAGGTACGTTGCAATTGCTGATGCCGTTGGCGGAAAGGGGAATTGTAACTGTTTTCACGCTGGATGTGAGGCTCACGAGATCTTGAATGGTCTGAGCAGCTCCGTTAAGATCTACAATACTCCCAACATTTGGAACTCCACCCCAACAAACTCCAATTATGCAAAGAAAAACCTGGAATATAATTAATGTAATTAATTAGGTAATTTTTTAATTAATTCAATACTCAATTAATTTATCCTTTTAAATTGCTTTCTACTCAGGTAATTTTAAATTACAATGCTAAATTCTATCAACTCACCAAGATTGATCTGGGGGAATTCATGTTGAAGGAGCAAGAAGACGGATATACAACTTTGCCTCGGAATCTGATCAAATCTGATTCTCATTTGAGAAGAGCAGAGCTTTTATTAGCATGACCTTTTCTTACATCTTACCACAATATCCTATTCATTCATTGCAATTATCACAGTATGAAATCTACATAACATTTAACATGGCAATTAAATTGAATATATATAACCTATATATATATATATTAATTAACTAATATTGTGTATGATAAAGATAAATATTATTTTAACTACAATGATGCAATGTGGCTCAAACCAAAAGATCGAAATTAGGCGGTGGTTACTCTATCCTGTAAAAATAAGGCTCCAGGCTGCTCCATGGAGCACTCCATGATGAAAATGCCATGCCATGCAGTTTTTAATGTTATTTTCCATATTCCAGAAAAACTTAAATTTTTCGCCTCTATTTTTCGCTCCAGGCGCTCCATGTCGTGCTGCCCCATAAAGCCTCCAAGTTTTTCTGGAATAGGAAAATAACATTAAAAACTACATGGAGGAGCCTGGAGCCTCATTTTTGCAGGATAGGGTAATCACAGCCCAAAATTATTTATCAAATGATATTTTTTTTGCAATTCAATGTCAAGTTCAAGATAATTTCAATGTTCAAGTTCAATGTCATGACCAAGGGGATCCCATTTTTTGTATTGCAAATTTGAAATTGAATTCTTGATTTAAATACATATATAATTATAGGGTGTCGGATATACTTTATTCATTTCCACATTGTACTGTTTATTTTATATTATTCCCGGAATCCAACTACTTGAATACAAAATCCTATTTTATATAAATATTATTTATTTTAAATTATATATATTATATCAGAATAACTTTCATTGTAAAAAGCAATAAAGTAACTACCTTATTTTGCCGAAAGATATCCCGGGACTTACCCCAAACTTTCTTAAAATTCTAGAAACGTTTGGCTAAACGTGTGACCATGTCGCAAGGTTTAGTGTTTGGTACATTTATTCTATCAATTTTCCCCGAAATTAACGTTTGTCGTTTGTCCTGATCATTTATTTTCAACTTATTTAAATGTTTAGAGTTACCACTAATGTACTTATCGATATCGATTAATTATGTTTCGATTTTCTCTTAATTGAAATGAATGCACGGATGAATGAATGAAAGAATTAAAATGCAATATCAGTTTGTTTATAAGAAATCTTAAAATTACTAATTTAATAATTAAGACAATTAATATTAAATAAAGTGAATGTTTATTATTAACAAAAGATTATATTATTATTGTCAGGCGAAAACCCGGGTATGAGAAATAAAAGAACTAGTTAAATAGATGAATGACAGTTTATTAAATGGTTAAATAAATGGAACAAGAAATAAGCAAAGAAATAACTAAATAAATGAATAAACTAAGAAATAATAAAGTGAGTGAGTAACTAGGAGCTAAATGAGTGTGACAGTTCTGGTCAACGGCTGGAACTCGAGAGCCAAGTGCAGTGTGTAGGAATGAGGAATCTTCGGCTCCTCTCCAGGTTCCAGGTGTGGCACTCCTGCGTGTCCAGTGAGGGGCGAGTGGGGGACTTTGCAAATGAGCCTTATTGGGCTAATTACTTGTATTGCTCCATGTGAGCTTCTACATAGGGAGTATGTGGAGTAATGAGGAAATGTACATAAGTAGTGAGGAGATATTCGCCTCACAGTATAAAGATATCTGGGGACACTTTTACGGCTAATACGGTATGGGTTTAAAATAGAATTACCGGCTATGAAAATTTTCTTTATATTAAATAAGAAATTTAATTTCTCTTTTTTTAACTTTTAATTATATAATAAAGGAATCGTATAGTAATAAAGAATTTAATTTATAATAATAATAAAGAGAAAGTCATTAAATAAACATTATAATTTATACAATTTAATTTAAATTAATAAATTAATTAGAGAAATTTTCTTCATTTTCTAATCATATAACATTTTCCTTTTAAGTTAATAGCCAATATTAATCTTGCCTCGAACACACCAAAGACTAGTTTTGTGAAGCATTTACTTTCACGTTCTTCTGGAATAATGAAGATGCAAACAATATTTTTGCTATTATATATAAAATTACGAATAAATATATGAATAAAAGAAATAATTTCAATAATTTACATTACAGAAGACATTTGGATGTAAGCAAATATTTTGGAGAAAATATATATTTACATTTACATATTATAATATATAAAAACATCGCAAATATTTATTAATCTACAAATTCCCAAATAAATACAAATATGATATATAATTTCTTAATTATAGTTGGTACAGATGGAGATGTCGGCCCAGGGAGAAAACCAAACGAATTTCGGGAAGAAACAAAAAGCATTTCGACGCAAGAAGAAGCAGAGCAATCGTTAAAATCGAACAAGTTTGTAAAAATTAGTAAAGATGCAACTGCAGAAGGTGCTGGAAAAAAAGATAGTAGAATAGAATCAGAATCAGACAACGGAATAGATGACGCTGATGAGCGTTAAAAGAAACCTTAGTATATAAATCAAAATCTCTTAAAAATAATTAAAAGAGGTTAAATTTTCAATTAATCAAGTTAAATTGTAATAAAATTTAAATTATCAAATAGATTTGAAAACTGATTCAAAATTAGTACATAAATTAGATCAAAATTTCAATCTAATATATTTCAATAAAATCAACTTTTTATAAATAAAATATTTTTTTTCTCTTTTCTACATTCATTTTATCTGTTTATTACTTATAATTAGGGTTCAGTCCTCCCGAGAGGAGTCACTGGGAGTACTTCCACTAATATATTATATAAGTTCTATACCGGGATTTGTAAATGGAAGTACTCCCGAAAGTACTTCCTGGAAGTCCTCCCTGAAGGCATTATCCCTACTTATAATAGAATATCAATTATTACTTATACTGATTTATCATTTGTCATTTCATAATTACATTAGGACAATTAACAATCAAATAAATTTCATTTAAAAAGGGTATCGTGTAAGGATAGGGCTTCAGGCCCAACCCATAGCGCCACCTATTGAATCTCAAAGTAGCATAAATTGCGCTAAACAATTAAGTATTTTTGTAAGATAAGAACCTTGTGTATCCTTATGGGTAATTATTAGGCATTCCGGTCATTGGGAACATCGCGATCTAGTGCGCGGCAGGAGTACATTTTCAGCCATTTCCACCCCTTTTTAACCCATCCCCCTAGTCTTTTACATACACACACAGGAAATTTTTAAAATTTCAAAAGCAATTTAAAAATGCTCTATTTCCTTACTTTTTATTAGTAATTATTGAGTATATGTGATGTAAGATTCTATTATAAATTTAAAAACAATGGAAATAGACCGGCTACCATTTTTTAATAATTTTCGAAATTTCAAAAAATAATACGTTTTTTGAAAAAGTATTTTTTATGCAAAATTTGATGCTATTTATTGTTTTAATAGTGTGTTTAATAGTCTGTTGTAAATAAATGTTGTTATCTAACTCTTTTCATTTACTTAATATATTCATTTTTAAAATTTAGAGATTTTTTTTGAAATGCGTATAATTGATGATTGAAAAATGAAAAATAAATAAAAAGTTAGATTTCGGGTGTTTTCAACGAGCTCTATCATTTGGATAAGTTTCAAGATACCCATGAGTCGAACTACTTGCTAACTTCTGAAATATTTACCGTTATACATTTAGTGATTCTGAGGAAGAAAACTTTAGCACCAATAATCCAGTGGGAAGAAAGGAGTTGAGTCCGAATAGGAAATTGACGTCCGAGTCGAAGAAGAGAAATATTGGCGATCCTGAAGAGGAGGAAGAAACCGCTGGAAGCCGACGAAAAATAGGATGGAATTGACTCAATTGATGAAGATGATTAAAGAGGAACTGTAGATCCCTATACTCGCTTACATTCACTTTTGTATTTATTTATCTATTGACTTTTCATTTATATCTTTCATTAGGGATTTCGAGATTTCTTTGGATCTTTCATGCAATGATCAGTGGTTGCACAATTAAGTATTGATTAAGCACAATTCATGTTTCGCTCAATTGAGTTATGTACATAATTTAAAATGCAATTAGATTGATAATTTTAATGATTATGATTAATAAATATGTTTGGCCATGTTCTTTCATATATTCATATTCAAGTTAAATAAGAAAATGTGAAGAGGAAGGCTAATCGTCTGTAATAAGACGCTTTCTTTGAATACCCATTAAAAATGAAATTTTAATTAATTAAATTAACAATTAAGATGCAGTTCTTGTATGAACTGAATTAAACTTTAATTTTTGATAAATTAAATAGATGGAGTTTACAAAACGTTTCATTTGACAAAATTATTTTCTAAATTTATTTCCTTTTCACAAATAGTTTGGTTGAAGTTTCCGAGTATGTAATGTTTGTTTTTGCTTTGTGTGGTTCAAGCGACATTGTGTGAGTTCCATTGTTTTGAAACAAGTTTGTCTCAATAATTTTAAGCTAATTGATAAATTATATTGTTTGAAGAGACCCCTTTGTCCTTCCTTCCTTAATTGCAAATTACGTTCAATCAATTCCATTTCAATGCACCGTCGCTCTCCTTACACTCGGGAACAAAAGAGAAGTTAAAGTTCGATTCCAGGTAAAATCCTCGGTAAAAGGAAATTCTAATTAAAATATCACGCCTTTGAATTAAATTAATTCAACATATTATTGTTTGTTTTCATTAATTAAATGAGAATTTTTTACTTGCTTTAATGAGCAAAAGAAAGCAAAACCAATTATCAATCCAAAACTTCCATCATAATTATTGACAATTTTCTTTTGGGTTATCTTTTTCGTGTACTAAAATAGCCTTTGATGCTTGTAAAAGTTTTTTTAATAAACTTTTTTTTTCCGTAAACTCGGATTGTTTGGGGAAAGATCATTTATGAGAACATTTGTTCTAATAAATAATCTTCATTGAGGGATATTATTAGTACTAAATCACGTCTCAAATTTATATTTTCATTTATCGACCCATATGAAAAGTTTTATATTGATGCGAGAGATGCTAAACGAAGAATCATATTTCATTTCATTCTTCAATGTTTAGGAATCAAAGCGTTTTAAAATTCCCTGCCTATTTATTACTCAAGGCCTGGAGCGATCCATCATGTAATAATTATTTGAGTAGGTATAAAATGAATATACAAGTTGCTCTACTTTTAACTATGGTGATTCCAAACTTGGGAGAACCGTTTTATCTTTGATTAATGTGGAATGATCTTGGAGAAAGTAAATCCAAGAGGAATTGATTAATGTTTCTTCTTTTCTTCTACACTAAATATGAAGAATGGTTCACTCTGGTTTGTAATTCTAAGGGTTTACCTCAAACTACCACTATTGCGAGCGTAGCTAAATCTTTTAATGGCGTACTAAATGGAAGTTACTTAATTTATTGATATCGACCAAAGTATTGAACGGTTCAATTCGAAGTCTTGAATTTACTTTTAAGAATCCATTGGAAAATGTAAAATTATTTAAACAATATATTTAAAATTAACTATACTAACTGTACAATGTGTAAGGATATTAAGATTCTATAGTATGTGAGAGTAAGTACATAATATGAGATTCAACAAAGACTGGGACGTCTCTCATGTGTAAATAAATAGGAGATGAGAGAGATCCTTTCAGTATCGAAAGATTGGAATTCAAAAGGATCCTCTTCCTATTTACATATTTATAAGATCAAAAGAAAAGGGGAAATCTCATAACTTATTTTATGTAAGTTCTCCGCAGGCGAACGGGCCAAAGAACGAGAGCGTTAAAGGAAAATCAAGATCGTCTTCATTTCCAGTTTTAAATTATTATTTACTTTCTATACGCCTATGCTTTTCTCGAATTAATCAAATGGACTGTGTCAATAGAAAATGAATGGGAAGAAGTATATAATATGCATGTGTAAATACATTAAATTTATTGGGAGTTCTGATATTAAATAAATTGGGTAAACTTGACGTATTTATCTTTTTAAACTACCGATTCAGTGTACAAAGATACTCACAATGAACGAGAAACTCACAATGAAAGCGAAGTTTAAATCTTTCATGGCACAATGGAATAATTTATTTAACGGACAAAAATTTCGATTTGGATTGAATAAAAGTGTAGGATAGTGATGAAGGGCTGAGCATGGGACAGGTATTGTTTGAGAGTCTTTCCCCAACTTCCATTCCAACCGTTTACTTCCAACTTTCTTTCTTTGCAACTTACAAGGACAGGAACTTTGATGGGAAAACTTTGTCCAGAGAATTATTTATCCACTTAAGGAAGGTAGGCAATCGGAAGGGAAAAGACCTTTTAGTTGCAAAAAGCATGTTTAGGAAAACACTATTTTAAACCCTTAAACGAGTTTAGTTGAAAGAACATTTACTTCTTTTGGTTCTGAGAATTTCTTTCATTCAAACAATTTTATTTTTCTGTTCTGTAAGAAAATATTACCGTACAATTAGCTATGCTTGTGTTTTAATCTTTTAATGCACTAACAACTAATCCTTTGTACAAGTGAAGAAATATTGAAAATAATGAAATATTTATTGTAAATACTAAAAATTAGGATTAAATTTTGGTTTATTGAAAATCATTTTCATGCTATTTGCATTTGCTCAATGAAAATGAATGTGTTCATAAGTAATAAATATTTACATTGTGTGCACAAACACGTTACGTATCAAGTGCGAATCAATTTTAACTTTGAGAATTTCACAAAGAACAACGTATATATTAGA
This sequence comes from Neelides sp. FZ-2019, assembly GCA_009869795.1. NCBI lineage: Eukaryota > Metazoa > Arthropoda > Collembola > Neelipleona > Neelidae > Neelides > Neelides sp. FZ-2019. Next base: position 63,266 of record VJMY01000366.1, on the reverse strand, counting down.
ACAAGTGTAATTAACTGTGACAAGTGTGACAGTGGGTGGATCTCTCCATGAATTCCTTTCGCTAATATCCACGCAACGCGAATGTTCATTTGAATAAGCTTACATTCATACATAAGTAATATTAGTTCAAATACAAATACACGCTTGTCAGAACTTGGATGTAAACCTTTGAGAGGGTTGTAAATCCTTACGGGAACTCCAAAACATACAATGTCCAAATCAAGTGACGAATCTAGCCAAAATTTCCTTCCTCTACGCAATCAAATTTCTGTGTTGGGCTTTTGAGATTTCAATAGATGCAAAATGCATATAGGATCAATATTTATCTATATGAAATATACACAGGATCAATCGTTTTCAAAGATGTAATCAAGCTATAAAATTAACTATAAGGACTTAGTGAAAAATATATTTTAATTGAGATGCATTTTGCCATTTTGTAAAAGTATATTGGAACTATATATTTTGGATAGAGTTAAGAGATTTAAACTCAAATCCGCTAATCTAATATGGGAAAATTTAGATTGGTTGAAGAGATTAAAAGTGTGGAGGTATAAAAGTAATTTTTATTCACTTGAAATTTGTAAAGAAGGTCGAAATCTGAATGAATTTATTTTGTATAGGAATTGGACTCATTCAAGAATTTTGCCATGTAACATGCAAGGATAAAGTTCAAATTCCATTCAGAGTAGATTGAAGCATGTGAATTAATTCAAATTTTATCATCTAGCAAGTTCATCTTTCCCCTATCTTTATTAATTTGCTTACGAAATTTTAATTTCTTATTTCACTTGAAAGGGACTTTTGACTTGAATATCTTTTGAAGGAAAACAATTTAAAACGAATTTTTAAAATCTTGGCATTTTACTTAATCTTAAACTTATGATACAAGCACATTAAAAATAGATGTAATTAGAATAATTGAACAATTTTAAAAGTTTTCCCCAATTTTAACTCGCTACATTTCAATTCATTCATTCAATACATAAGTTAATGAATTTGAGAGAATTGTAAAAAAGCAAGGCAATTTTTTTCCATACACTAGAGTAATTCTGGCAGTTTCTTTTTTATTCCTTTTTCAACTGACTGGATTTTAATGGATTTTACCTCCTGGTCTATTACTCATTCGCTAATTTCCTCTTAAATGAAAATTTTTGGATGAATGGAATTTCCTTTTCAGCATTTTCTATTCATCCAGGAAAATGCATAATAGTTTGTAGTATGCATGAGTGTGTAGTTATACAATTTAGTTTGGCTAATTCCCCTTTTAGGAAAGTTGTTAAACGTGTTCGTAAATAGCTCAAATGAGTTATAGAATAAAACCTCAGCTGCGTAAATGTAAATGCTCATTGTGATTTTGAACTTCTCAGGATGATAAAGAAAGCGAAAAAAGTTAATGCATTTAAAGTTTGTGAATTCAATTTATATTTTGAGCCATTGCATCTCACATGCATCTTCCATATATCCAAGATGTGTCTCGGAGGAAATTGAGCCCGAGGTTGATTGGGGAGATTGAGAATCCTCAGAATTTTCATCACAGTATCCCATTAGGCATAATAAATGATGTTGAGGGAGAAGGCGAAACATTAAAGAATCTTCCGTATAAAATGAAATGATAGAAATGGGAATCCGCCCAACTTTCTCCCCTTTTCCCTTCAATGAGTTTTCAAGACGCGACTGGGAAAGTTTTGAGTAGGGAGAAGAAGAATCCGAGTTGTGTGAAAGGAATCCACTTTTTGAATTTCACTCAAATGCATTTCGATTTGCATCCTCAGACTCCAGCTCTTCCCCCTTGCATCCCGATTCAACTGATTGATAAAGTTCACTTTTATTACAGATGAAGACCCTTGGCCAAATATATTCAAAGTTTCAAAAGTCGACTTATTTTCTAACCCTGCCTGTATAATACAGCCCGAGATTTGGAAAACGAGTTTACATGCATTGAGCCTTTTCTCCAGAGCTATTATTGAGCCAAGGAAGGGCGGGGACTGAAGAGAATCCATTTCATATTCTTCATTGAGTAAAAGTTTCCTAATCTTTGATCTTGAGATCAATCCCCCTCCAAGTGCTTCAACTCACTTTTACATCTATATATTCATATTCGAGGCTGCAACCAAGTCGAGAAACTTCTTATCACCTTTTTTATTACCTTTACTTTTCAATGGTTAACTTTCAAAAAGTTGGATTTTATTCCTTCATTGTCATATGGCAGTATTTATGAAAATGATTTGTTTGTATGATTCTTATTAAAATAATTTTTATAATAAGTATTTATTAATAATTTATTTTAACTAAATTATAATTCTCAATTAATAATTTGTGAAACCACTCGTCAGTCTATCTATTTTTCTTTTAATATTTTTTAATATTTAATAATAAAAATTTTAGTTCTAATTTTCTTCGGCTATTCATTGAACTTATAGTAGAATCAACACATCTTGAAATTTTTGTCATTCATAAGATGTGAGTTCGTAATATTTACTCATAGATAAATCCTTCTTATCAAACTTGTTTTCTTTATTGAAGAGAAGGAAAACGAGGAAGTAGAGAAGAAAATGAAGAGGAAGAAGGTGAGCTCTCAGTTTTCCCTTTTTCTCCCTTATTAACTTTATATTAAACTTTTTCACTCACACTCATCCCTATCATCTTCACCTCCTAGTGAGTTTTATATTTGATGCAATCCATACGGGTCTATACCGTAGCACAGTGTAACTAGGGATGAGCATATAACCTTTTAAATTACATCTCAAAAGTCCTACATTATCCAACTCTGAAACTAATTTATTAAAATAGAGCATATTTAACTTGATTAAAATGACAATTAAAAAAAAATATATATATGCCAAAAGCTTGACATACCTACAAATTCACAAAAAATAAACATTTAAAATTTGTTTATGAGTGAGTATGAAATAAATGAATTCACTTGGCAGTTTCATCCTTAAATACTAATCACCGGTAAATTATATCACAATTATAGTACTAACTAATAATAATACAAACTAACTGTAATAGGACTTAATCATTTAAAAAATCTAATTCATTTGAATCTAATGCAAGATTATCTAAATCTGAACAAAAAGCTGAACTTTCATTTAAATTAAAATTTTCATCTTCTTCTTGGTATGTCACTTCAATGGAATCTTTAGAAGAAGGAGAAGTTTTAATACACTTAAAGGTAGTTTTAATTTTTTATTAAATTTTTGGCGTTTATCTAAATTGAGACTAGATAGAATTGGATTAAAGATTGGATTCAAGAGAACGAGTGAAAATGTCGAACATTGTATCTTTGCGGCTTGTTTTTCGGGATTTAAAAAGCCTTATATTTTTATAAATTTTATTTTTCGACTCCGCTGCTTCTTCACTTAACATTCCAATTGGCAAGATGGATGAATTGATAGAAAATGCTAAAAGAAATGAATTTCAAGCCTTTCAGATCAATCTATGTTCAACAATTACAGCCCAAAGATTATGAAAAGCGATTGGGATTTTCGAAGATTTCTGAATCTGTTAGGCGAAGAACCTAATTTCATTGATGACGTTGTTTGGTTCGATGAAGCAACTTTCAATTTAAGTGGGACTGTTAATCGTCATAATGAAGTGAATGTTGGGATTTTGCATAAGGGTTTTATTAGCCATTTTAATATTAAATGCCCTAAATTCTTATTTAATTTTTATGGTCCATCCATAATCCGTTCATCCTGAAAGAGAGGAAAATGAAGTCAAAGTCGCTTTGCGTGCTTTTGGAGTCTCAACCAATGGCATTATTGGACCGTTCTTTTGAAAAGGAAAAGCCAATGGAAAATTGTTTCTGAAGATGCTTGAGAATGAGGTCCTTCAAGTTCTCTATTCTGCTTTTGATATCAGAAAAACTGGGATGCAAATGGATGCGGCTCCGGGACATTTTCACTGGATTGTCAGAAGCTGGATGAACCAAAACTTTGGGACTCATTGGATAGGCTGGGGAGGTCCTTTTCCTTGGCCACCACGCTCACCTGCTCTCACCCCACCAGATTTCTTCCTTTGGGGCCATCTAAAAAATAAAGTCTATTCTATGAATCCTAATAGTCTTGTCGAGTTAAAGGCTGCGATAACTCAAGCCTTCAGTGAGATTAATGTTGAAATGTATAGAAATGCTTGTCGCGCTGTTAAGGGTAGGCTGTAAAGGTGCATAGAGGGAAATGGAGCTCAAATCACTAATTAATCTTTAAGTTGATAAATAAAGGTTTAATTGTCTTTGAAATCAACTTACTTCATTTGTTTTAGATAAAGTTATTTAAGATCAAAGTCGTACATACTTATCATAAACACCCTCTATCTTTAAATATATCAAATTCTGTTAAATATTTTAAATTAAAAGTCAAAGTTATATGAATATTGAAAAAGAAAGCGAATATTAGATTTAATTAATCTTATTCATAGGCCATATTCACGAGTAACTTCATTCTGAGATTAATCATTTCTTTTTAGAAAATAAAAGTCAAAAATGAGAATGAGCTCCTGTCGTTTTTCTCTCTTAAAAGACCTTTAATCGCGGCCGCAACTCATTTATAACTTAAAAGAGAAGGATAAAGTTTGACGTTTTCTTTTCATTTTCTAAAATGATTCTTTTAGTTTTTTCTTTTCTCCGAACTTCTCGGGTGGGGGAGATGATTCCAACCGGGCAGCTTGAATTTGAGGCAGGGCCAGGATATCTCACGTTCGACCTCCGATTATATTAAGTAATACTTTTTTGACTACTTCATATATCTCTTAGGATTGAGACAATCTCTTGGAAGAATATACCTAAATTGAATTTGGATAGGATGCTGGTGCTCATTAGGAATACTCTATAAATTCCTTCAATCCTTATTATATTTATAGAAATAAGCCTTGAACATAATGACTCAAATCATTATAATACTTCTAATCAAATTTCATCTGATATTAATACCACGAACTTTAATATTCTCATATTTAGTTTTAAAATAAAATTGAAAAAGTCACGAGGAGCTCAAATGTTTTAATTAATCATTTTATTTATTTAAATCACGATTAAATAGAATTTTAGTTCCTAATGCTTGAATCCACGCCTTATTTGAATACCCATAGCTTGGAAGGGTTTAAAGGGCTAATCCTAAACCAGCGAATAAATTTCCCTTCATTTGATTTGAGAAATGATTTCCTGAGATTGGATTGAAAATGTGAGAATTCTCACTGGGAGGCCAAATCTATTAATCAAATCAAGTTCCTTTTATATACCCAATTTTCTTCCGCTCCCCTTCCAGATCCTATGGGTTATGCATCAAGCTGGGCTTGACAGGCTCCTCATTTCTATCGCCTCGACATATTCCACATAAGACAACACTATCTTCACTTCTTGAGGTTTGTGTACAAATCATTTATAATCTCCTTTCTTAACTTGCTCAATTCATATTATGTATTTTCTTATTTTAATATTAAAAATGTCTTTAGCTTTAGACCATAATTTTCATAAGTTCATGAGAATTAAAATACTTACTTACATAATTTAAAATAGGGCTAAACAAAGTTTGTTAATTAAAAAATGTTTCCCTAAGTAAATTGCTAATTAAGCAGGATGAACTTGAGCATTAACTTAAACATAAACTTTCAGAATCTCGTGTTTAGCGAAATTTCTGGCGAGGTAATTGCGAAGAGCAACGCGGACCGAACTCTGGCTGACCAAATTCAAGATGAGAAGGAACTAATGGAATGTCGTGACAGACAAGCTATACAGAAATCCTATGAAATCAAATGAAGAAACTTTCATGAAGGTAGAGAATGCTTTCATGAATAATTTCTAATTTTCCGTCTTCATCCTCCTTAAAATGTTCTGTCTCGTTCTCGCGTTTCGTAGTCAAATGAGATTTTCTTTCCACCGCAGGATCTGATGAGATCATTGCAGAAAGCTTTTAGAGCAAAGCTTTTTTAAGTCTTTTTTAATTGAAACCTGAAACTTTATTTTGATGGAACCCGAGATGCGAGAAGCAAAAGAATGTAAACAGATTTTTAATTAGATATTCAATTTTGTTGAAACACTCAACACTTCCTTTTTTCATTTTCAATGCGAAAATAATATTTGCAACATCAATTTGTTTCATATATCTAATCTTTTTTTAATTCTTTATTTTATATTTATCTCTTGTCAACTATCAAACTTCTAATTTTGTAACTTCTAATGATTTTAGAACACCTTATTTTATTCATATATAGAATATTTTCAATAATTTGGTGAATTCGACTAATAATTTTTGTAAGCAAATATTTTTTTTAGATGTTTGTAATTTTATAGTTTAATAAAGTCTTTGAAACCTTTGTAAGGAAAGAGTGTCAATATTTTAATATAGATTGAGGCCACGATGGGTTTAATGAAACTCAAACAATTTGTACTCTCGAAAGAAGGATTTTGAGCGAGAAGATGATCAGAGTTTTTTGTGTTCTTATTCCAGACACTCTCGGTTTGGTGGGACTTTTACAATACGTGACTTGAGAGCTCCAAGTGGGAACGACTTATTGTGTCACAAGCCGATTAACTCTTTCGGCGACTTGAGTCTCGACGATGCAAAGGTTAGTCATTTCTTATATAACTTTTTTCTTCCCCTCAGCTCCAACTAACTAACAATAAGATGAAGGCAAGACGAGGGGAAGTTGGTGGAGGAGATGAAAGGGGAATGAGTGACATTGCACAGACATATTGTAACGACATCATTTTTCCCATCAAGAGACAGGGGATAAATTGGTGAAAGTTGAGAGAGTCGCATATTGGGAAGGATAAGTTCTTGTTGACAGAGATATAGCCAATTTTCTTCCCTAAAAGAAATGATTGAAAACCACGACGGTTACCCTATTATTAAGTAAAGTAAAAACGCAGTAATATACAAGTCTACTTAATACGCCTTCATATTATTTTTAATATAGAAATGGCGAAAAATGGCAAGTAGCCGGAGGCTAGTGGCAGAAACTAATTCAACACGTCGGTTAACCCTCAAAATCCGGTGTTTTCTCAAGGAGTTGTGCAATGAGTTTCTCGGTTCTGTCTACAAACCATTATGAAGATTGTCATGGTTTGTCTTTCCGCACATTGTAACTCAATTGAGTTTATCTGGTTTGCCGAGCGTTTCCGCTTCCTTGAGATTCCCTCAAGTCCCCAATGTTCCAATCTGCCTATTAGGCCTGACAAATTCCTTTCCTCGTAATTTAATCTTTCTAATTTTTCTCTTTCGCGAGGAGGCGAAAAGAGATTTATTTATTCGCTGTATACGATTCGGATCTCACGCTCATTTTTTTCTTTTCCCCCTAAAGAATAATTTTGTTCGAACACGAACGCAAGAAAATGATGAAACATATTACCCTTGGGCGATCGAATTCTTAATGGTGTTCAATCGACATTACAACTTCGCCAAGGTCCTCGTAAAAGAAACAATGTCAAAGTAGAATCCATTAAGACCAAACGCTCAAACAAGTACCACGACAATACATGATGAAGACGTACAATGAGAAAATTCTCTATTGGTCAAAAAGGGTCCTTGTAGCTCTTACTTAGACCTTACCAATGGATCCATGCCATAACATCTAAAACTTTTAATTCTAAATAGTATAACTTCTATAATGTATTGTATATAATGTAATGTATACATTAAATCTAAAATACAATATCTAAGTCTATGGGATCGAAACATATAAACATCTAAATACTAAAATACCTAAGAATGAAATGGTCGATCGAAGTATATAGAGATCGATCTATTAAATGATCGAAATACTAAATAATTGAATTGATATTGCATAAACATTAATAGATCTAAAATTCAATACATTAACTTTCCATGATTTAAAAAGTGTAATTACTCATCAAGAGAACAGCTTAAACATACGACGTCTTCAACCAAATTTGTACTGCTTCTTCTTTTACATTTAATAAAATGAGTTATGAGTAGGATGGGTATAGTTAGATATAACTATAAGTATAACGGGGGGCTACGGGGGCTATTGCGCAATTTCAAGATGAATTTATCACTTCAAATGACTCGGACCAAAACGGCATAGAATTAATCTATGATTCTGACGATTCCTCAATTCCCATTAAATAAATGATCCAAAAAGTATTATTAAAAGGCTCTGAAGGGAAAATAAACCTTTGGCGATTGTGCCTTTGTGCTTAGGAGACGTCGGTCCCAATAAATTTTTCATTCCTCGTTTTTATTATATGTAATAAAGGAGAAAGGTAAATAAAATCAAAATTTGGAGGCCATTGAGGATCAAAACGAGAGAATTGATTTGTGTGTAGTAAAACAAGGAGCGATTGTACGTCCAGAAGTCCCCGGCCATCCATTATCATTCACCAATTTTCCAAGAGGAAAGAAGACGGAGAGAAAAGAGCCGTTTGAGAAGGCAAATGGACATTTTATTCCTCGCCTAATGCACAGAAGAATAGTTGGAAACTGGAGTATTTATGTCGTTGTAAATTCAGGTTACGATCCTCACCGTCCTCACGAACACTTCTTCCCCTCCTCGGACAGAAACAAGAGAATCATAATAATGGGAAAGACTCCATCGAAGGGGTTTTTCTCGGCCCTGCTTTCCCTGTCGGGCTCTATTACCTACTACTAAAACTAAAGGGAATTTCCCCATGAGAAAAGGAACATAAGGGATAGGAGAAGGAAATGCCTAACCAACGTACAGTGTATGTAAAATGGTAAAAATCAGGAGGCATATTTGCATAAGTGCCCTGAAACACATGATGTTCTCTTAATCCTGCAAATTACTAAATGGCTTAGTTTGACTCCAAACGCATTTTAACGTCCCTGATGCCTCCTTCATTTAAATCCGCTTTCTCATCATTTGTCCCCGACGCGTGCACATTCTCATCGTAAATGAAAATTAAAATCGTACAAGATATAAATCTTGAATACCCATTTAAATATGTCTTCTTAATTATAGTGTAAAAGTATATTAGATAAATAGTACAATAGTTTAATATTGATACTAATACTATGTATTAAGATATTAGCAGGACAATTTCACCAATTTAAAAAATAATTCTTATATAAATATACATAAGTATCGTATTAAAATCTATATAGAGTATGATAAATTAAAATTGTGGAAACATGCTTTGAGTGCTAAGTTGTGCGTTTGTTTAGAAAAACAAGAAAGGTTTGGCCAAGAGATGAGTTTAAGAAAGCAATATCCGCCTTTGCAAATATCGGGCGTGGAGTTCGATGTTGTATACATAGTATAGTCCAGGATCAGTTAAGACTTGCATTATTTAGAAGGGAAATTCGGCGAGGACAAGGAAGAGAGTAAAGTGCACGAAGTAAATCCCCTTTCCACTCTCGACGGAAAGAAAGAGCTTGGGGGCCTTGAAGGAAATGTAGTGGTAGTCGTAGTCTTCGTTTCACAATGAGAGTCCATTAGATTGGCGTTGGGGTCTCTGAGTAAATTCCCGAACCCCTTCGAGGAGAGATCGGGGTATTTCTCGAGAGAGAAAAGGCCGGGTTCAAACCTGCATTACGGAGACAAAGCAGAGTGGGAAGGAATAAGTGGAGGGGAATGTAAAAGATTCTTTGGGCAAATCTACTTATACTTCCAAGACCCACGGATAATAGAAATAGAAGATGTGAAATGTTTCTGAATCCTGAACCTCAGAACGACATCATAAAGCTCCCGATCACGGTAATGGCCCTTGATAAGTGGCAGTAAATCTTTCTCTACGACTCGCGCTTGACCCACCAGACGACGAATTGAATGGTCATCATAGTCACGGAGGAGATACGAGGACAGTCTTTCACACTCTCTAGAGATTCATTATTTCTATTATTTATTCACTTTTACATTTTTACGAACCTCTCAGGAGCATTCTCGGGAGCATTCATTCATTTCCGAAAACCGAATCCTAAAACACCTGAGAAACCCGGATTCCGTTTTTGAAACGTTTAGCTCTATCCTAGATCGAGACAAATTTCTCGAAAAATTCCCGAGTTTTCTTGTGCAATATTTGAATTAGGTACTATAGAAAATTTTATTTTTTAAATCGAATGGGCAATACTCATCAATACTAATTGTCAGAGCGAGGGGAGAATTTGAGAATGAAGGACAAATATTGAAGAAATGCCATATATTATTATTGTTGATATTTCAATAAAGATAAGGAAATTCAGTTATGGTTAAAATTCTACATCAAAAGTGCTTAAAGCTAATTAATAAATGAATCTCGGAGCTTAAATGACAAGAGAGATTTATAGTAGTGTTGTGTCTACTCCTATTCCGATAATCCGATAATGATAGACGACTACGGGAATTTCGTTATTTTTTACTTTGATGATTGATGGATCAGAAATTACCTCGTATGCACGGTTTCCGGCACCGTTTTCGGTTTCCTAAGTTGAAAGAATGCTCCTCAATGCTAGAGTAAAATGCGTAAATTAAAATGTAAACAAAAAATTCTAGGAGTTAATTAACCTCATTTTTCAAAAAATCAGTGTTTGTATATGAAAATTTAATATTAGTTATTTTATGATTTATTTTTAAGGAATATGGTGTGCGTGATATGATTAATTGATTTACTCAATGGCTGGTTCATTAGGAATTTTCACGTGTTGGTCTATAATTCTTCATTTTGAGAATCAATCAGTTTGACTCATGAAAATGTGTAGTGTGTAGGAACATTAGCATTTGTGAGGGAAGTAAATTTGACAGATTTAAATAAGGATAGGGAAACTAGCAACGTGTCATCCCATCTAATTAAACATCTAATTAGAAATTAGGATTCAGGCAACGAGGAACTCATACTTTATGGCCAGATGTGTCTCAATTCTCTCTCACATACGTATAATAGGAAATAGCATATACTTGAAGCACATTCTAGTCAAAAGAATATCACTTGTTCAAAAACACGACCATCCCATGCAAATAACACCCATACAGACCCAAAAAGCATGTGAAGCTCATCCGCGAACTCTCACACAAATTGGTCTTTTCCCTAGCGGCTTCGCGTTTCCCCACGATTCCCAAACTAATTACTAAATATCTAATAGTCCATTTAAATATAAACTCATTAAAAACTTTTAAAATGAATTCTTAACTACTATTTATGTTATGATCTGTGCAAGCTTTTGTGATAATTGTGAGTCAACTACCTATACACAAATATAAACTAAATTATTACAACTAAAATATAGTAAACTAACGGTTAAAATTTTTATTTTATTCAATAAGGTCGTTTTTTCAATCTGTTGGATAACATAAGATTATCAAAGAGTAATATTGTAAGTTGTGAGTGGTTAAGAGCCGGATGGGCTGGTGGAGGAGTTGAAGGATGAAAAAGTGAGGTTCAAGAGTCAGTTCAGCTTTTATTTATTGGGAGGGGAGGAGAGAAAGCATAAATTTTGGTGTCTCTCCTCATCTCTTCTCGCATTGACAGATGCTCTCAACGAGAATATTGTAGTGGAAGAAGATAGAAATCTGCTCCTGTCTGTTCCACTCCATCTTATTAGAGGATGAAAGTTTTTATAACTCTCTCATCTCCTCCTCGATTATCCGATGAGATGTAAATCAAATAAAAAAGAGGCAAAGTGATTCTTTCTCACTTCCTCCCTTCTCTGTTAAAATACATGGTAGCTTTCTCCCTCTCAAGTGTTCGGCTCCTAAATTCTCCTTTTACAAAACAAATATAATAGGGATATGACATGTCATGGTATTATTTTCTTAATTTAACAGTTTCTTTTTTTTTATTAAACGCGAGGCTTTTATTTGTGATTAAGAGATATTTTAAAAGATAAGTTCTTATTTTATAAATGTACTTTTAAGTATTCTCATTCATAAATTCATATATTTCATTGAAGATTTTTCCAATTCCTATTTTTGGAATAAAGCCTTTGGCTTGGCTTTATCTCAATATAAATATAGTTTATCTCGAAAACGCATATCCCCTGAGTCTGAGTATCACGGAGTTGTAAATAAGAGGAGTAAATGTAATATCATCCTCACTTTATAACTTCTCTTTACGCAAGTTGGTCCTCGAGTAGATTCATATATGTATTTCACTTCCTCTTTCGCCCTCCTTTTCCTAAGCACCCTTAATTTTATTTGCGAACATATAAACCCTTCATGTATGAAGATAAAGGAATCAACTATGCAAACAGAATATAGGAAAACTTAGGGCGCCCCCCCATTTCCTCACTGTGTCTCGAAATTGAATTTTATTTTAAGGAACTCCTCTTGAAGTTCAGAGTCCCTTCACAAGTGTGGAAGATTGAGGGCCATTTTCAATATTTGAGTTGAGGGCTTAACTCTCGAACCACTCGACTCGGCTCGAGAGCTCATCTCAATTTATAACTAAAAGGCTACCCCCAATTCGCAGATAAATCAAATCTGTCTCTCAAATCCCGCAAAACTTACGAGCCTCTCCTTTCTTGAATACAAATTGTCTCTCTATAAACTATTCTCGTTCTGGTTTACTGGTTAGCTTTTAGAGATATTGGACACAAATATTATTAAATACTGACTTGTGGATAGTGAGTATAATATATTAATGTTATAGATATTTCTTCTTAAGAAGGAGTTTCATTAGGATTGACGATTGACATTTGCACTAATTGTTAAGAAAAATTTCAAAGTCCCTAACCTAACTTAACCTAACTTGTCCTAAAACACCTCTAATAGTGTTTTCTGCATGAATTGAAGGAAGGCGAACAATTTTGGTTTTGGTGAAAAAACTTAGAAAAATTTCGTTGGGCCCAATATCTATACCCTGACCAATTGCTGCAAGTGCAACTCTCAATGTTACATTAGGTCTTTTTGTTCTTTCGAGCCTTATGAATTATTTTTGCTGAACTCTATAAAATATTCTAGCAAAGAATTTTTATATTTCAAATACACATAATAGTGTATAATGATAGTATGCCATTTGAAATTGGAAAGAATATAATTTGGAAACAAAGTTTTGTACGATAAGCAATAAAAGTTGGGAAAATCACAATTTTACCATCATTCTAATAAATGTTTTTTTTATTATATAACTTGAGTTTTTTGGCCTGTTTGAACCGTTTGAAGATCATTTAATTTATGAAAAATGTTTTTATATCAAAGTTTTATTAATTTTTCTCAGCATTGAAGTATTTTTGGTTTCTTAATTAAAAAAACAAGGGAATAAAAGGAGAAGAGAAAGTTTAATTAGGGTGAAAGTCAGATGAGCGAAGTTTAAAAGTTTAATATTTGGGAGATATGAGAGAATGTGAGGGTAGACGGTTGGAGCGTTTGAGGGCAAGGATGAGTAACGTACAATTTGAGTTTCTTTTTTACTTTCAAAGGAAGATTAGAAGGGCGGATCTCATAAATTATTCAAGAGGACAGTAACCCAATTTTCTGCTGTCTCACTCACCACGGCCCGTAGAGGCTAAACAGACCCCAATTTCCTTTAAAACACCCTCTTTCAAAACTCTCCCAAACTTGAATAAAACAAAAAGTTGGATTCCATTCTTTTGCCTGCTTCTCTTTTTAAACAGTTAATCTTCTATTTAACATCTTGAGTCTAATTGCTCATCATTTTAACTCAAAGGCTTATTAAGTATATGTGACTCAAATTTTTACATGGATCATAAAATATTTATAATTTATTGCTTACCGTATTAGCCCGATATTTGTCCAATGCCCGAAAGGTGTTCGGGCCCAAAATGTGTCTAGGGCCCTAATTGTGTCCAGGGTCTTTCAGGGAATATGATTTATGAGCAAATTGTAAATTACCTCTAACAATGCAGAAGTGGAAAATATTATCTCCGCAAGGGAAAACAACATTATTATTCTAATGACGAATCTGACTAATTTTGAAATAAGATCTTTTTATTTTATTTCAAAGGTGTCCGGGTTCCGATATCTGTCTGTCCGAAATGTGACTGGGGGTAAATTTTAGTGTGTTAAAAGGTATCCGGGGACACCTTTCTGGCTAACACGGTTTATTAATCTAACATGCATTGAACCAATTTTGCATAAAGTTGATTTATGAAAAATTTGTTAAAGTTAAATAAAGTTAAAGTTTATATTTTATTTTACATTAATTTAATAAACAATGATTATAAATAATATTTATTATCGGCTGAAACCAAGGTGACACGGTGAAACCATGTAAGAGAAATATATGTCACCTTGGTTTCAGCCGATTATAGTTTCCTATAGTTTCCTTTTTCTAATTAATCATCATTGTTTTGGATAGAAACTGTAAAATTATGAAAAATATGTTTATTTAGTTTGTGGTTTTCTGTATTGATCAGTCAGATTTCTTTTCCCCCTTTCGTCTCAAACTCAGGAAAGTCACATGAAAGATAATTGTAGAGGGAAGAAAACGTGAAGAGATCCAATTTCATGATAAATAAGTTTCTTTCTCAAAATTCAGAACACTTCGTTGCCTCCGCCCTCACACATTACCTTCTGAGTTTGAGTTATTGATTCATGAGTCGGAGGATAGGAGAAAGGACGAGTAATCATAATATTTGGCCTTGAAGGAACAGAAGCGCTTTTCCCATTCTCGGGCTTGCACTTCTGCATCCTACACCTCTTTTACAGAGATTCAATGCCACTCAATACCACTTTTTTTTATTTGAAAAGCCTCATTGAGGGTAATAAGGGAAGAGGGAAAAACGGAGAGAAGGAACGAACCCAATTCACCTTTTTCAATGTCTTTTTGTATGTTATGTTAAGGGAAGATTGGATTCACACAACTCAGACTTTCCTCCAAAAACGACTTGCACACATGCAGACTCTGGATATGACCTTTCTCAAAATGAAATTCTGAACAGATACTCTATACAAATCTACTCTGGAGAAAATGACTCGATCTAGAGATCAATATTTACATATGTATTTGTTGGATATTCTCAACCCCAACTTCATAAATTATATTTTCAAATGGGATAGTTGGATTTTATCTCAGCTTTCGAGAATGGGGAAGAGTAAAAAAAAAGTTTGGAATTACATACAAATATTCACATGAATAGAAAATTTTCAATTTATTTAAGTCTTCTAATCAGATACAAAATTTAATATAATATTTATTATCATTTATTGAGAATTGTTATCGAAAGCCTGGATTTTATTATATTTAAATAAAGCTGATTTTGTAAATTTGTAAAATTATTCATATGGAAAAAGGGGGAAATGATTACAAAAACTGGAAGAGTCGTAAGAATAGTGTTGTAATGATAATCTTAGAAACTCTTCACATCGAGAAACAACAATAATGTAGAGACGATTTTGTGCAAAGGGAAAAATGTTTTCTGAACTCCCGGGTTAAAAAGAATCAAGAAGGTTCTTTCAAATACAGAGGCAATTGTAGGGACGATTCTTGAATTTTGAATAGAATTTCACAATTTCTTCTAACAATTTCTCTTGAGATATAATCTGATAATCTCGACGACTCACGACTAGGTTTATAGTTATTTCCCAGATCGTTATTAGTATACTCTGGGATTTTATATGGTAGTAAATTCGTAGAGATATTATATGGGAATTCCACGAGTACACTTGCGTAACGATATGAGACGAATACGTAAAAAGAAAAAATCCCTTTCAAATCTAAACGTGATGATTCGGATTCTTAAATTCAAAAAACCTCAAACGGAACGGAAATTCAATATAAGATATAACAAAATTTATAACAAAAAAGTAAAATCGACCGGAAGCGCGTAAGAAGGGAAATCAATTCGGAATTGTAGTGAAGATTTGGGAAATGTAAAAATTCAACTAACACCAAATTGCGAATAAAATATAAATGAAAAGAGCAAAGTGAATTTCCCTTTTTATAAGAAATTTTTATTCCGGGACTTTCACTATTCCCTCACTAAAATCCAAGTTGGTTCCTTGAACTTTATCCAAAAAGAAAAATTCACGTTGGCACTTCAAACTTCTCAAATGAGAAAATCCAATATTCTTACAGTTTTAGTCATATACACATATATTGTCAGTCATATGCACACTTAGGGAGTATTTTATAAAATATTTTTTGTTTACTTGAGTCCTCTGTACAATAGTACGCTAAAGCATAAATAATATATTTCTTTATGGGCAAAAATATGAGAATTTAAGGAAAAGAAAAAATAGGAGTCTTCATTTCAAGAGATTTTTATAGAAGCTGAATTGAAAGCTTGCCAAAACAACCTTTCATCCCTGTCCTTCGGGCTCGACAGGGGCGGATCAAGGAATTTCCAATGGTGTGGCTTCAGTGTTTAGTTCAATAATATATTGTAATTTTTTGAAAAAAACTTTCAACTAACATTAGTCAAAAAATTACAGTATCGAGAATTACTTTTTAGAACATTTGTTAAAATAATTAATGAGAATTCTTTGTATTTTTTTTAGAATTATCGTCAAAATAATAGTTGAAACATTGCTAGAGCTCAAGGTCCCAAGAAAAATTTCAAAGGATTATAGCTAAAATAATCACGGAACTGGAGGTTGCCAGTTTAATTTTGAGAATTATAGTTAAAATTTTCAATGGACAGGAGGTCCAAAAGAAAAGTTCAGAGGAAATTTTTAATATTAGTATAAATAGCTACAGGACAGACGGTCCAAAGAAAAAAATTTCGGAATATTAAACTACATGTTTTTCAGGTCATAGGAAAATTTTTCAGAGTAGTAGGCTAAATAGTTAAGGAACCCAAGAAATTTTTACTAAAGTTAAAGTTTACTACATAGTTTTCCCAAGGGGGGGGGGGCGCTTGAGCCCTGCAGTCCCCTTTTGAATCAGCCATTGGGGCTGGAGGAAAGTTGAATTCGGATATGAAGGGCGGGTGAAAAGTACATTTATCTTCCTCTCTCCGCTCACCCCATTAATACAAGGAAAATACGGGCCATATTATATTTCAACATTTAGGGTGAATATAAATGGGAATTTCCATTTATACAAGGGCTATTACCCTATCTTAGAGATATATCATTGAGGAAATCGGGGCAAAGTTTAGAGAAAAAATCTATTTTCTATCTCTTGAGATCATGACGTATCATGGGAGTATATTCTTATGTAAGAATAATAAGTATCTGTAACAAAGGTTCTTTCATATTTTTATGACTTTCATGCACCGGATGGATTCAAGATGAATCATCGCTCATGCACATATGTTTAAATAAAATGCAATATTTGACCGACTAACTTGAAAAATGGGAGGTTCAATGAAGACGATATTTTGTCTTTTTTTAATATGACTTTTGTTTTGACTTAGCCATTCATCATCATGGTTGAATTGAGATCTTCATGATGGAAGTTTTTTAAACTTAGTGTAAATACATTAAAGTGTAATGTGTAATACGAAAATAAATTATTATACGCATTATTATAATTTATTTTGAGACTGTGTATTAAGATTATAAATATCAAATTTGAAGACTAAAATATAATTCTGGTATAATCAAAAGAAAGTTTAGAAATGAAGTGAAAGTTGGAATAAAAAGAAATCTTCATTTTTTATCCTCTTTAAGAACTTGCTTCCTGTTCGTTTTTTCTTTTCACTAAAATGCGAATCTTTTTAAGCATTCAAGTGTGTATGCATTTAAGTTCTTTGAACATTTTGAGAAATAAATGAGGCCGTTCTTGCTAAGTTCTTGGAGAGATAAGAACTTGAGAATTTGAAAGGTTCTCCTTCCACACTTCCAATTTTCAATTTGAATCATATTCATTATTACTTTCTTTGCTTTCCATTCATCTTAGGAGATAAAATCTTTCTTTTTCTCTAATTTACCTTCTTTGCGTAAAAGCACATTTAACATCTTTTTTCAATTTTAAATCTTTGGCCTTTCTAAATACTATATATCTCAAAAAAATTCATTTTTTAAAAGGCCATATATTTCAGTATATTTGCACAATACAATTTCGCACAATGTTTAAGAAAGATATGGCATGTACCTAATTGAATATTGTTGATTATATAAGGTATCTTAAAAATATTGAGATATTCCTATCTTTAGTTTTCTTCATAGGAGAATATAGGTTTTTGAATGAACTATGTAACATGTGATATCTTATAATGATGTATAAATATATTCAGTTTCTACCTATAACTATATATTATCTTGTATATTACTCAAAGTATTGAGTCTCACAGCTTTCACATTAGACATTAGGTGCAAGCAATCCATCATCTCCTTTTCTCCCCTTTCTCCTTCACTCTAAAATCTTACAAGGACAGTTTAATAATAGGGAGTATCAATCAGAAAAGATCAACAGAAGATCCATTTACGCATCAAATATTCTATTTTCTTAAATATCTAATCACTTCTTATTTCAGATCGTCACGAAAGTTATTCTACTTTTATTTTTCCTTAATCTTTTAAATATAAAATTAATTGGTCAAATGGATTTAATGATTTTATCTGACAAAATCCAGATATAATTATTTTGAGTCATAAGTTTTATGCTACGGAAGCAAAAAACAATAAAAAATCTAATTTCAAAATAGAGCATTTATTTATCTTTTTGAAGAAGCTTTTCGTATGTGTCAATAATTGTCTGGCGGTAATGGGAACTCAATTGCAGCCCTTATCTCTGGTAGAAAAACAAAGGTCTTCCCGTCATTTCCAATCTGTGAACATGATTGAGTGCATTTTTGTTCTTTTTCATCCAATGCCAATCAATCACTTTCGTTGTTAAACAAACTGAAAAAAATGCCTCAAAGACTCGATATTCTAAGCTTTCAGAAACTCTAAACATAAACCGGCAAAAATATCTAGCATCGACAATTTTTATTATTTATTTTATTATTCTTTATTCTGCTTTTATTATCTTATAGTTTAGCGAATAAACAATGCTAATGTCATTATCATTTGTCAATTTAGTGTAAATAATGAGAAATACTTATTATACTATTTACTAATCAGATGTTGAAGAGGGAAAAGTTGTGAGATCGAAAATGGTTGGTTAGGTGGTGAGAGTCGAAGTTAGTAACATTTGAGAAGACATTAAAGATTACATGTTCGGTTTTTATTAGATTTGAAGCTGTTTCGGAGTCACATAAATTTGCAGATTACAGAGGCCGCATTCTCTTTTTTATGAGCTTTGTTAGAAGGGACGCGAGTAAGTTTTACACGATCGTCAAAAAATTAATATGACAAAGGAAGGGAGAGATGACAGAGTTGTCAACCACAGAAAGCCTCCAACTCTCGCATGGGTCTTAGCCATGGCAGAGGGACTGGCGAGTTTTGCTATAATTTTGGATCTGGAGGAACAATCAGTCTCTCTCCCTCTTTTAATGTTTCCTTTCCGAACCCACATTAAGTGTACAAGGGATGTTTCTCTTTTCCTACACAATGAAATTTGAGGTTTTCGGAGGAATGCAATAAATGGAATGGCTGCTGTCTTCATCATTCCTATAATATTAACCATAAAATATCGTCTCAACGTAATGCGAGGTCCTAAAAAGTATACAATTGATCAATGTATGTTCCAAAGTTAATATGCCCATCCATCTTCCAATATTAGAGGAGATGAAGGGAGTCGTTTTCACTTTTGATTTGAGATACCGAAAAGCAACGGAAAAGGATGGGAAGATAAAAGGGGGCGGATGGGTGGAAGATGGACACGTTTAAATGATTCTTTAATAGAGAGATCAAAAAATCTCATTAATATGCCACTCTTGTGTCAAATTTATGGAAATCTTTTGGATTTGTAATCGTCCTCTGGAAGAGGAGGAGAGATTCTCTGGGAGTTAGGGGAACCTATTCACATTTCTACTGAGAATTGCAGATAAGAAAATGACAATTTGAAGCGAAATCTTGTGGATTTAGGGAAATGAAAAGAAGTGACGAGATATTGCATTGCATTGCAAAGAAAAAATCTTGTTTTTTCTTTCCACCGTCAAAGTAGTTTTGCAATGAAGAATGAATGAATAAGCAATATGTCAAGTATTATTGGAAATATAACAACTTTCTTATTCAATTTAAAATGAATATAAATTTCACTATAAGCTTTATTCAATAAATTAATATTAAATAAATTTTCTTTTAAAATGTTTCTCACCTTTTTATGAAATGTAAAATTCGGCTATGAGATAATGAGAATCTAAATGTAACTTTACTAAAATTTATAGGTTCATTTAAAAGGTTTTTGGGTTATTAACCCCATAGGGAAATGGGTTTAATAATGGGTGATTTTTAGGCAATTTATTTCTTCCCTGGTTAAGTGGATGATGATGACGAGAATCATCTTGAGTAGAAAGTCCTTTGGTCCATTGAAGTTGAAGATTGAAGAGGGAATCTTCTCTTAATAATATCTCTCCATCTATAGGAGTCATTGTCGAAAGATTAGATAGCCCCCGATTTCCTGTCTTTTCCCTATTATGAAAGAGAGGATGTGAGAGGAAGTGGCAGTCGTCTCCCTCAAGCCCATCGGACCGACTCAAAATTTATCTCGAGCCAATTATTTCACTCCAGCGAGTGTCGAACTAAACTGAGCTGGAACTCTTCTCCATTCTCTTCTCTTTAAGTCTATATAGTTAGAAGAAACACGCCCATTCATATAGACTTACGTTCATGTAATGGAAATTTCAATTTCGTCCAACTTCGTTTATCTTCTCTCATCCTCTTTAGATTGTAGACGACACTACCAGCATAGTTATTCAGTCTGGTAGTGAGGAATGTGATATATTTTTAAGTTAGAGTAGTAGAGAAATCGGCTTGTTATACTACTTGATTCGTATTACTAAATGAGTTTTACATTAGACATTATAGGTTAGGGAGAGACGGAGGAAGTTAGTTTGTTAGCGAATTCAAACACCTCGTTAATGATAGAATGAACTGAACTGAACTTCCTTATTTTTCCTGGTAAAATGGGTCTTCTTTTCCACCCAACTTAACGTGCCGAACAACCAAGTTGACTCGAGTTTACTTATGTGACGAAGAACATTGCGAGTCAAAACCGCAGTTTGATGAATGGCTTTCCCTTTGGATGGCGAACAGAAAGTGCTGGGTTGAATTTCTAGTTGGATTCACTTGTCAATGTCAAGGAAGGCTTTGACCGAGTCCAAACAATGCATTCTTGAGTTGGACATTTGAGAAATTGAATAAGTTTAATATGAAGTTTATCCTCTGACATGGCATATTGCGATATTATGGATTGTGAAATCCATTTCCACAGTTGTTGAATACGCTAAACATAAGTTTTATCTACAATGTTGAATTAAGTTAATAATTATTATGAATTATTTTCTTAATTTTGTTGTAGGTTATATGGTACCAGTGGAGTGCAAATCTGAGTCATTGCACTGTGAGAGTTAAATGAAGCGTTGTTAATCTAATATCCGGAAAAGTCTTGGAGCTTTTTGCTTTTTTCTTGTCATATTGCCGCAGTGAATTTTTTTAGCGCCATTTGGCATCTTTTCGGGAGAATCGCTATTCTCAAATAGCTGTTAAGTCGAATGTGTGCAAATCAAAATATTGAATTTTTTTGTTTCTGCTCAAATTAGTTTTATTGATTTATGTAGTGATATATTTTTTATTGAACATCCATTTCATTTACTTATTACTTTATTTTATGAATTCTTTGAAAATAATGAAAGATTATATTATAAAATTATATTTTACATTTTATTTATACGCCATGTTTTTGATTTTTTCCTACTTAATTCCTAATTTTTAATTATAATGTTTTACAATATTTTGTATACATACCGATCATTTCTTTCTTTCCTGGAATTTCAATTACAATTTAATTAATATTGTACTCGCATAAAAGAGAGAAAATGATATTTGAGATTGCTGCTTATTGTGTTCAATAATAATATCATAGAACTATCTGGAAATATTAAATTTTCGGGTAACTTAATAGAAGATTCCTTTGTCGTGCTCTTATCTTGCCGTCTCCAGCTCCTATGTATAATAACATTTTGAATTGCTGTGAGATAATGCGAGTTTATAGTAAATTACTGAGGATTTGTTCCTTTTCATAGCTACTTATGTGAAATTTGTCATAAATGTTTTAAGCTTTTATATGAATTTCGTGATGTTACATGCTAATTCCTCTTTTAACAAATGCTTAAGTACACGCACACACCAGTACATTTATTATTTGAATTCCTAGTCATTTTAAAGGGGAAGATTATAAATTAGATGAGCAAAAAGGGACTCATCGTGTGTGGTGGGAATGATTTGCAAATTGGTGATAAGGACCATGGTGATCTACTTAAATGGAATGAGATAGAAGACTCATGTCATAATGTGTAATCCCAAAATACATATTGCAAATCCTCATATTCCTTATAGTAACTAATATTAAGTCTATGATTTGCCATGGTTGTTTGAACATGAGACTTGGCTTGGTCCTTTGGGTTTTACTTGCACACTTATATTTTGAGGTCGTATTTCCTTTATGTTGTTCTTTTAAGGAATATGATGCCTTGATAGAAAAAATCCATTTTTCCTGATTCTTCGATTTGAGAAATTCATTATAATATTCCTCATTGGGATCCTTAGGTCTTTTCTCCAAATTTGTGAAAATATTATAATAAAGAGTTCATAGTTCGCTCGGGATTCATATGTAGAAAGGGTGATTCCCAATGCAATATTTAAGTATTTTTCAATAAGATGACTTTTACATCTTTAGTCTAATCAACTCCATTAAACCTTTTTTAAACTGCATTAAAAAATAGGTTAAGGTGTTTTATCTGTCCTAGTTTTCGAAAACTGGTCCTCATTAGGAAATATCATAAACGTGGAGGATATTTGATAATTTGAAAGTCTATTATGATCGTCAAGTCAAGGAAATTCAACTCATAATACTTTTATACCCGAATAAGTTTGTCATTTGTAATAATAATATTGTAATAATAATTTGTAAGTCTATCGGATTTTAGGTATATAAAATAAAATTGTTGGAGCATCTTTTAATGTAATAAATGAGAATTGAGTTCCGTTTCTAGTACCAGATAGTTATTTAATATCATTCGTTGGTCTATGAGATTCCATTTCTGGGAGGATTTTGCATACAATGGTCAATGACCAAGATCAACTTATATAACCAATGGATGTTACGCATATTAATTTAGTTTAAGGTAAAAAATAAATATTGTTTTTCTTGGAAATGAGAATGATTTCATTCAAGTTGAAAGATCGTTCTGATAAGATAAGATCTCAAAGATATTATTTGGATAGCTTTTCAAGATTTTTGTACATTAATTAAATTATTTGATGTGATACTTACTTTCTAAATTAAAAATTTTCAAATCAAAGTTTGAATTTCTAAGTAGATAATATAAATAATGAAAAAGAAATCGAAATTGAGATTTAATTAATCTTATTCATTGGTAAAATCTTCATTTTCGATTAACTTCATTCCTCAAATTATGAGATCAATTCTCTTTAGAAAAGTCAAAAATGAGAATGAACCCCTATCGTTTTTTTTTCTTTAAAAGCCCTTCAATCGGGGCTCATTTATAACTTGTAAGAGAGGAATAAAGTTTGACGTTTTCTTTTCATTTTCAAAATGGTTCTTTTGACTCTTTCCCTCTTTCGACCTTCTCTGGTGGGGTAGATGAACCCTACCGGCCAGCTTGAGGAGGAGCAAGGGAACCCCTCTTTCGACCTCTGATTGAATAAAGACATTTTTTACGCCCAACTCACCCTTGACATCAATTGCTTGTAACTTTTCCATTAGAGCATTAGAGAAGGGTCTTGAATCTTTCTGGAGACTCCTAAGCGCTTTCCCTAACACCAAAAGGAATAGGGAGGAACATAAAATTCTTGATTTGGTTGAAGGCACTCAGGACAAAAGTGCATAGAATGCAATGTTTAGAATTACTCGGAGAATAAATACACCAAATGCTTTTGACCAGTTTGGGAGGAGTTTGAATGAGGAAATGTGCAAGTGTATTTTATAGTGAGTCGTAATTCATTATATTCCCCTCCATGCCTCTAATTTGTAGATTGTATGGAGGAAATTTCATTAATTCCCCTTCTCCCTCACTAATAAGCCATGGATTCTCCTTTGGATTTTACAGATGAAGAACCAAGAGTTGTGAATGAACGCTTGAACTATTGAGGATTACTCGAAAGGTAAAGTGAACATGACATCAAATACATTTGATACAATTTAATTCGTATATATAAATACCATATCGTATTCATTTGAGTCTCTCTAGATATTTTAACGAGTGTTAAATTTTAATTTTTAATAAGATGAGGAAAACCCCGGAAAGTGAAATGTTTATATTAGATTATGATTTGCTTTATAATTATAAAATGTTTTCGTACATTTACATTTCTCTTTCGAAATCCCTTGATCTCTAAGCTCACTTTTCAAAGTGAAATTAGCACTAGCACCATTTGAAGAAGTCCTAGATGGATGGTGGAGGAATGAGGAAAGTAAAATGATTTTAAAAGAAAAACTAATTTCGTATCTTGTATTTTCTATCTAGCTATGAATTTGAAAACAATTTCTAAATATGGATGGCTTTCAAAAATTTGGGAAATGAATGCAAAGCGATTTTTGCAAGTAAAGGTTATATCAAAATGCCTAGTGTTTGAAGAAGGTGAAGGTATAATTCATTTCATTTACTTTTCAAAAAATGAAGTGAAGGTCTGTTCCCTCTGGTCCCATATGTTCGCCTTAGATTATAAGCCCAAATGTAAATTTACTTTCTTGAAACTTCAAGAACATAATGTCTATTTATGTCCTTGTAATTCCTCTAAACATTTGTCATCATCATCTTTCTCCTCTTTTCTCCATTACTTTGAACTTTATTGTTTAAATTTAAGTTAGAACATTGGAATTCTCTTTGATGAAATCATACATTAGTGAATTGAATGAATTTAGATTCTATACTTTAGAATATATTCATGTGGAATGAATGTATTGTCTTATACATTTGATTAGGTTAGGTCCTTCTCATTCTCATTCTCTTCTCATTTGATATGCATGTTTTGAACTACACTCTATTTACTTGAAGGTTCCAATAAATTATTTTGGCTATGATTGGTTTTTAGTGGAGAACTTGGAATTTGGAAATGGGTCTTGTAAATATAATTAAAGGCAAAAGGCGACAGCGTGTGTGAAATGAGAGAATTTATCTCATTCTCCTCTTGAGAACGTAAATCTCAATTTCATAGTTGATTTTTTTGATCAAGGCCTTTTTCCTCATTGTTTCTGCACCCTTTCCCTCACTCGCCATTCTGCCTTTATTTTCCAGGGTTTTTGAAAGAAAGGGGGATTTTTGTTCGCGGAGTGGAATTGGAAAATGAATTGGAGACGAAGGGCCGTGGTTCTCATACCTCTCTGCACAATTCATTCGTTTCCCTAGCTTGGGTTTGCTATTCTCGGGTCTGGTTGTAAAGGGAGTTTGGAGAATTTCTGGTTGTCTGAGAGCATCTGGTAAAGGATTTTCTCCTGGCTACATTTTGGCCACTGTATTTTGTATTTTCTCCTCCTTGAATTCCCATTGTCCTTTCCATGGTGCTCGGAACGTATCAGTCTGGGTCCTGTCGGTCTGGACGACTTTCTATTTTGCCCCCATGCACATTCTTTATCCTCTCGAAAGGGCGGAATTGGTTAAGTCTGTTCTGTGAGAGACCCACTCTCGCACTCTTTTCACAATTCAACACTTATACAGGCTCCCTTATACATTTTCACCTTAACTATATTGATTTACTTTCTCTCGCTCCTTTTTACTCAAAAAGAAAAATTGCCCTATTTATTTTCAAGGAACGATAAATAAAATTGAAATGACATTTTCCCAACAAAGTGAAATCAAACAGGAGGAAAAATATAGACTTGAGTACGGGCGGGAAAAATCATTTCTGGAGTCATAAATCTTTTTAATGGAGAACCAATGTGGGAATCACTTAATTTTTAATTTTTAAATCCACTTCTGATATTTTATTTTATTTTTTAATTAACAATTTTTTTCTTTAATTTTTTATTAAAACAAATTAATTGTTTTAATGCATCCTTGTTTTATTTCTTGACACAAATTTAAATATGTACCAAAGGATGAATATATAGTCTTATAGTATAGTCATTTTGATGAGTTTATCAACACTGATGAAATAATTTAAAATGACGCTTGAAGATAATTGAAAAAAGAAAGATGTTTTATAAATTAGGAAAAATATAAAATTCTTTCGTGTAAACGGATTTGATTAAATAACGTAAGAGAAATGAAATCTCATCTAGTTCTTCACGACATAATAAGACGTTGAAGCCCTCAGAAACATTTGAGAGGGAGAAGAGAGGAAAAGATTAAAAAGTAATTGGAGTTCTCCACTTGAAGTCGGAAGGGACCGGGTTCTTAATTAAGTCCTACTTAGATTGAGTAAATTGGACGGAGATGCGGGTTGGGGTTTCATATGATCTGAGTATACTTCAAAAACAACTCAACCCCTTTTCTCCTAACTCAAGTATGTGAAGGAGAAGAGCAAACTCTGCCTTTGCCTCCTTCGCTTTACAACTCCCCTTCCTCAAATTTTAAAATAATGGCAAGAAAAACATTTCTCTTTTCCAATTCCCCTTTAATAATTGAATTTTCCTCAAAGTGAGGCATATAAGCTTGCAGTCATCATCGTCACGTGTTTATTATGACCATGAGTTAGGAGTTAATTGACTCTTATAAGATTTAAAACAAATTTGATTATAACTCCATTTATTTTCTTTTTCCAAAAATGGGAGATAAGAGTGATAAATTGTTTAATTGCAAATTGAAATATAGGAACAAGGTTGGGCGGATTAGAGGCTTTTGAATTTGGATTACGGATTTTGACCCATTAAAAATTGGATTACGGATACCAAACTTAATGGATTAAGGATTACTGTAATCCTAATACATTGGGATTACAATCGTAATTAGTATTACAAATGAAATTTAAAAGTTAATTTATTGTTTTTAAATGCATATTTCAATAGGAAATCATGTTAAATTTCAAAAATTATATCTTTAGTTGTTGGCAGTTAAAAGAAAAATAATTATTAAAATAGATACATTTTCAATTAACAAATTAAATGGCTTGTAAAGCCTCCTCTTTGAAAAGGATCGGAAGGAACCAAGTACTCATAAATTAGGAAAAGAAAATGGGGGAAAAATTATTGCCACTCTCGTGTCTAATTAATTGTAATAAATTTCATTTGTTAAATTAGACTAATTCATTATCACGGAGGGGAATTGGGAAGGGGAAGAAAAAAGAAATGGCATAAAAGACATTCCACCGACAATAAAGCTTTTGTGCAAACACTTTCAAAATGTAAAGTCTGGAAATGAAAATCCATTATTCTTGATTTTTTCGACAGTTAATTTGTTCGTGAAATCAAATAAGATCGCGTCACATGTAAGTTTAATTAATGTTAAGTTTAAGTTATTGGGCTTTCAAGTTCTGATAAATATTGTAGTATGAAATGGCAGAAATAATTATTTTTTAATGAAAAATTCGTGATTTGGGAATTTTAATAATAAGTGGTTCTTATTATTAAAATTGATAATTCGAAGTTTGACATAATAGTTTAATAAATTTTAGCTTTTATTAAATTTTAAAGGGTTCTTTTAGCTCAAGAAACCAGGAATGATTTATGAGTAAGAGTTAGTCGTGGAGAGTTGGGAAGGTAATTAGTAGTGGAGCCGTGTTCTTTTCTCGAGCGCCTCATCCTTTGTGCGTGTGAGGTAGATAAGGGGTGGTTGGAGTCAAAGGCCGGAAGATTCTCTTATCTTCCCAATCCCATTAGGAAAAGGTCTTGGAGTGAAAGAAGTATGAGAGGAGATTAAGAAGGAGAGCGGGAACTCATGGAAAATGAATTAGCAAGGCAATTTTGAACTCAAAGGAGGAGCGAAGAAGCCGTCAAAATCCGCCAGTGCATAGAAAATGGGTATTATGCACAAATGCACATTCTGAAGTCTCCGATGATGCTTCCGACCTCAACCTGGATCCCACCAACTATATATCTTGATTTCAAACCCATTTCCCTAACACGTACTTTAATCTCCTTTTGAATGGAAGCTTGGCATTCTCAATAATTCACAAATATCACATTTACATTTATTTAATCTTCCAAAACTTTCACGAAAACGAAACTAAATATGTTTATTCTAAATATATTCTAAATATATTTTAATATCAAAATTAATTAAAAAAGAACTGATTTTGGTATATATAGTATAGTTCTATCCAGTTCTACTTGAATCGAAAAAAGGGTTATTTTATAAATTATAGAGGAAATGTGATTAGGATTTGGATCTCCCCTCCCTCTTTATATAATGCTTATTAGTGTGGAAGGAGAGATCATTTATTCGATATATTATATCATGAGAGCAGAAAATTCTCTTTCACTCACGTCACGAAATGTGCCCATCGCCCACGTTGTTGAGATAGATGCAGATGAGTCATAAAAGCAAACTGGGATCCAATTTTCTCAACCAGCCTTTCCTTGACTCCTTGCAGATCCCTCAGGTTCTCTTTGACTTTCTCCCTTCATCTTCCCTATGAATTTCTTCAATATATAGCAGGGCGAGGAGGGTAACGGCACGGCTCCCCATCACCAGGTTCTTTATCCTCCTTCCTTTCCCACTTTAAAAATGCTTACATGAGGTGCATATGGCTCAGTTTCCGCATTAGACACAATAAGATATTCTAACCTCGTCTCCTACGCTTGTTCGGATCTGCACACATTACTTATTTTTTCCAAAGAACAATAAGAGCTTCCGATGCATCTTATTCCTTTTTATTTAAATCTCTCTTTGGAATCTCCCCCACTTGAGTTTATTACCAAGTCAAGGAGCTCCGAAGAGCCAAAAGGGATCACGATGAGGAATTTCCAGGAAAAGTCAAGTGGAACTTTAAAAAGTGCGTTCCTATATAAGAAAAAAGGGAAATTGTAGGAAAGGATTTGAATTGTTTAATATTATAAGGTTTTTAAATAAAAGGACATCATATAATCGTGTATAGTATTTAGCTGTTATTAAATATATTAAATGTCTATATATGGACAAGTGTTCATACATATATGATAATATTTAAATACATGCTTACATTGGAAGAAAAGAGATATATACATATTATGAAGAAGAGATGGTTCTGAGAAGAAAGACAGAACATTGAGTTTTAGTCTTGTCTTTTGGAAAAAGAAAATAAATTTCCTCGGGAGGCGGTGGGACATGGGGAGGCGAACATGGGAGCTACAATGTATTTACGAGGAGGATTAAAGGAGAAGGATGGATGTGAAAGGTTTAGGAAAGAGACGGGAGTAAGCATGGGACGGAGAAACATAAAAGTAAATTTACAATATAAGACTTGCTCATACACTCCATTCGTGGAACGAAAGAGAAATTACAATGACTTTTTTCGTCCCTTATGAAGCTTTGAGCCCATTGACTGAACTTTCCCTTTTTACAGCCACAATTTGAATAAGAGTTTTATGCATAAATTATGAGATGCCTCTTCCCTTAAACTCTCCAAATTGGAGGATTTTGACTTCAAAATGAACTTAGATATAATTTGAATGATTCACTTGATATCTTAGGATATATTAAGAATAGGATACTTCGTTTTCAAATTTACCGCTACTTTTTTCATATATTTCAGTACTTGGGATATAGGTAATATAGGTATGGCTTGGCCAATATGAGTGTAATTTGATATAGTGATGATATTATAATGGAGCATTTCGTCAGATTCCGGACTTGATAGGGAATGATGAAGAGTGTATGGAGAAAATAGTCGGAGGAGAAAATTGATTGAATTTAAGTTTATGTATGGGAAGTTGAGAGAGAAAATGCTTTTTTACCCGAAGCTCCTTAAATAAAAGGATCCTTCTAGTTCATGTCATTTCACTGAAATGTAAATTGAAATTCCAGCGGAGGAAAAGTTTAATAAAATCACTTTTTGAGCCCTGTCTCACTGACATTGAGGAGAATTGAAGTAAGAAAACGATAACGACGAAGATCCCAAACCTCTCCCAAGGATCAATAAGACCAATAAGGGAGAATCTTTTCGAAATGGAAATTTAGTTTTATCCTCCAAATCCAGTTTCTATATTACATTATATAGGATTCATTTTATAAAAAAGGTAAAATTCCTTTTTTCTCAGTCAGTGGCAATTTACTCGTGATTCATTGTCTTATTAAATTCCTTCACGAATAATGAACAGGGCCATTATCTTGAGCTTGATCTCTTGCATGGCGTAAAAAAGTGGAGAGAAAGTGAGTGAAGGAGTGAAGGGAAATGCTGATCGAAATATGACAAATGAGTATAATATGAGGGAAAGGAACGAGATTGAGGGAATTTCCATAAACTCATCCCGTCTTTAAATTATGATGAAAGTTGAAAATGTGGAGAGTAAAAGAGGGGATGAGTTCTCCTGGGTTCATTAACATGCCTTTCACGAATTTAATTCCATTTCTGATCCATCCGAATCCAGCCCAGCATTCACTGAACTCACCGAAGACAGCTTCTCAGCTTACTTTTATAAACTCAGGGTTTTGGAAGCGAACGAGAGGGGAGAAAGCCAGGAAGATTCATTCATTAGCTTACGCATTGAATCCCCATCCCCTATTAGATCCCATGTTGATGGAGTCATTCGTATTCGACTTCTGTCTCATCTCCCTCCTCTTCATTGGAGACAACAATACCATCAATACGAAACGAAGACCCACAGAAATGAAATCAACCCGATTAGTCCAATTCCTTCTTAAATTATCTCATAAATATCAATGGTCAATCACTAATCAGTATTTACAGGACTGACTATGACCACTATGATCTTTTTTTTTTACAGAAGAGAGAATAAAAATGAAGAATGGAAAAAAGATAAATCACTACAGGAAATGAAAAGAAAGGATAATTTATTCAAAAATTTCTCAAAAGTTTTTCATCTCAATTCTAATGATTCTCTAATTTTTAAATAAGAAATTTAAACTTGGTAATGTATAAATACATGGGAGTTTAAATTACTTGTAAATACGGATTTAATTTAGGGTATATTTTCTTTTGCAATTATAATGCCTGTTTTTGCAATTATCAAATAACTTATTTTGCAATTACCTACTTTTGCAAATTATATATCTTAAGAAATGCAATTAATAAATCTTTTCTGAAGTTAGTTAAAATAATAAATAAAAGAACATAAATTTGTTTAATTTTTATAAATATCATGATCAATTCCAAAGAATTTGCAATATAAGAAACAAAATTACATTTAAAATTTGAAAATGCATTTTGCTTTTGCTTCATGATCGTGAAATGAGTGAAAAAGATTTATATACTTTTGGAGATTAATTTTTCAGAAACAGAATATTTTTCTGGGCCCGAATAAAATTTTTTACCGTCTGGCGTCATACGTTTTCATTCTTCTCCATTATTTTCAGATTTTAAATGCAATTTTCCTTGCAAGATATTATTATTAGTATCATGATATGTATAAAATTAAACAAATATTTTTTGTTTTATTCATTATTTAACTAATTGCAAAAGATTTATTAATTGCATTTTATACGAATTATAATTGCAAAAGCAGACATTATAATTGGAAGTTAAATCCATTAACTTATATTTAAAGTCCTTAACTATTTAATCTTTACTTTGGAAATCCCTGAAACCCTTGGCTCACTTTTCAAAGTGAAATTACTACAAGCATCTAGTGAAGAAGCCCGAGATGGATGGCGAAGGAACGTGGAAAGTAAATGCGACAAGGAAAAACTAATCTTGTATTTTCTAGCTGCCCGAATTTGAAAATAATTTCTAATTACTGCATGACTTTTAAAAACTGAGAAACTCGCCCTCTCACTCTCCACTTCACTAGGAAGATATTCCACTGGTTATAGTCTATCTATGCATGGTTTGATTTTCCAAGCGATCATCTTCATCAATTTTAGAAAAATTATTACTCTCTCGGGGATTCATCCTCATTTGAATGTAAAGAGTAAACATACACTTGAAAAGTTATGAATTTGAGTGCAATATATAAATACGCTTGGTATAATTACATCGAGTCTTGAGTATAAATTTCTAATGCTTCAATCATAAAGATTCAAAAGAAGGTGCAAAATTTTTTTTTTAATTTCTAGCTAAAGATTACGAAGATGAAATGGGATTTGTGAGATATACAATAAAAATGTTTATATGCAGCGTTTCAAATCTTCGTGGCATCGAATATGGAAGAAAGAATACATCAAAATTTCATCTTTAGTTCTGAGTAGGTAATTTTAAGCTAACATTGCCATTAAGGAACCGAAGATCAGTCGCGTATATTTTAGACTCGCTGTCAATTAATTGCATTAATTTTCAAATGTCGAATTATAATCAAAATTATTATTCATTAATTAATTAATGTATGATGCGAGTAATAACCGAAATAAACATTACTATTTCCTATTTAATATTGGATATATCGAACGAGCACTTTATGATCATACCCTACATATCCGAGTTAATGGCCTTGAATCCATTTTCAATGTTTTGGCTCAATTCTTCAAGAGTATGTGGATTGTTGTTATATTTTTTCTCAAAGATAGGCTTCATCTGATGTGCCCTCACACATCATCCTTTTGAAACCAGGTATACCTTCTTGAGGCATGGGGTAAATTTTCAATGAAAGTGTCGAAGATTTTCAGGTAATTCCAATAAAAAAGTATACATAAACTTTTTTTCTGGACATTGAACCCCAAACCTTTTGTCTGTATGATGGAGCATAAATGAAAATATTTTAGGATTATAAAGATCATGGTTATTAAGGATTTTATTATTATCCTTTATTAAGATCAAATCATAAAATTTATTTTTTACCTGAATTTTTTTAATGAAGATTTTTCACTGCAGAAATGCCTGCTTTTCTGAAAGTTTACATATCCGTTCAGATGGAACGGATATTATTAGTCCAAAAATGTCATCAAATTCTTCCATATCAGGAGTATCAAAATTCAAATAATATTGGCAAAATTTGACCCTTCTTTCATAATCAATTAGTTAATCATTTCATGAGTCACTTGAATTTTGTATGGCTTCATTTTTAATTCAAATTTCAAAGCCTAACCATAAGAGAGTCTTGCTAACTTTCTTAGAGGTTTTCGCGGACTTATTATAATAACTGTATTAATGTCCGCAATTTTATCTTTGGTCAAATCTGATGATCTTTGTTTTTTCTTCTTATCCCACACACTTCCAGTAGATTTAAACTTGTCGTACAAGTGCTTTATTGTGGATTTATTTGTTTCTTTCTTGAAATTCTTCCTTTAACATTAAGTCTTTATATCTCTTTGTTTTAATGTAAGTTTCAACAATGAATATTCTTTGAGATAGTGAATAAGGATGTGCCATTTTTGGCGAATAAAATAATTGTTATAAAATTTATAAGACATCGTCATTAAACAAACATAAATTAGATGCTTGTCAATAATATTAATATATAGCGTTTGGGGAAATATGCTAAATTAGCTCTCTGAAGGATATCATTCCTTCCGAGGTTATGATCTTAAAGTGCTCCCTCGATATTTATGTACATCTTAAATTTTAATACATTTGACCATATTTCTCCATATTAAGATGGATCTAGAAAATGTTTAAGTATTTTTTTATAATTTCAAAAACATATACTTTGGGAAGTGAAGAGTGAATTTGAATAGGGTTGACGTCTTGTGTGTTAGAAATTGAAATGAGGATGAATGCATGACTGAATAGAATGTACTCTTTCCCTTTTTGGGCAAGAGAGAGCTGAATAATAATTCTCACCGTCTCAACGGGACAAAGGGGAAGAGAAGAGAGGTGAAAATTTAGTAGAATATGCATGCAGAGTGAAGTATCATGTTCGTGTCGTTTTTTTCCTCATTCAGGAATATCTCCTATATAGTCCTTAAGGGTGCTAGTCTCTCTCAGATCCCAGACTGCGTCTTTTGTGTCGATGTTTTTCGTCTTTTATTTCTCCAAGCTAAATGGGAGCTCAGAGGTCTTAGAGTCGCATTAGGGCTCTTCACACCTCTTCTATGGAAAAAAATGGGAAAACGACGACCAACTTAGTATTGCGGATATATGGAATATGCACACAATAATCTACATAGCTCAAGCTGTTAGGAAAAGACGTGAATGTTCTTGTCAAAAATCCCTACTTGAAAATGATGATTCTCCCATGTTTTAGGCATGAGGAAAGAGAACACAAATGGACGTTCTAAAGATGAATCTCATATTCTCATAGTTTTACTTTGACGAAAATACAAAAACCCCTGTATGTAAATTGATAAAGTGTTTGCCTTGTGAAAGAGAATTTTAAAACATGCACTTATCTCACTTCACATTTTATCAAAATTCAATATTTTTTCAAGTAAAACATCGTGCAATAACATTCAAAATAAAACATGAATTTTCCTACATTCAGATTTGAAACATATGTTAATTTAAATTAAAATTTAATATTCTTTGATGCAAAATAGTCAAAATGGTTATATTTTCTAAAGGGATTTTATTAACGACTTCAAATATTTTTAAACTTCTTATTTTAACAAGCAATACAAATCATAATTATTGCAAAATATGTAATATATATATTAAGCAAGTGATAATCTTTGATCAACCTTCCAAGAATGATAGTAATACTAACTGAACAT
Source organism: Neelides sp. FZ-2019 (assembly GCA_009869795.1). NCBI lineage: Eukaryota > Metazoa > Arthropoda > Collembola > Neelipleona > Neelidae > Neelides > Neelides sp. FZ-2019. The sequence goes on along the minus strand of VJMY01000366.1, from coordinate 28,725 downwards.
TCATATAATTATATTTTCAAAGTTATTCTCCAACCAGGGTTAAGATTTAATAATAAGGAACAATATGTTGGGCTTGAAAGTTTCATGGTAAACTGAGCCTTGCAGATTTAAGCCTTAAAGTGTTTCTGATTCTCCTTTTACCAAGGGCTTTCTGCATGTTAAATTCAGGAACTTAAACTCGAACATACTAGGACGAAACTCAAGAGCTTTTTCCTAACACAACGAAAATAATGATGTTATACTCTTTTGTGTCTTCTCTTTCCTCCTCTCCTGTAACATAATCTCCATAAAGTGAAGTTTCTCCCTTTGCGTGACTTCCTTCACTAACTTGTGAATCTGATAGCGAAATGGCTTCAAGGGACCGATTGTTCAAACTCGTGGTGGAGATTCCGGTAATTTCATAGTGTTTTTTATAGCCGCTTATTAGTTCTCAAGTTTTGGATCAAAATCCTCCCGTGATTTCTCCTTCCATTTAAACTTAAGCTTGCAAGTTAATATTACAAGAGGAGTTGAAGTATTGCCTTTTACCATGCTTATTTTCTCACTTTCTCAAACTACCAAGTGGCTTTATTATTCACGATACGCAATTTCAAAATTTTATATCATTTTATATTGCAATTTTTAAACAAGATGAGAAATCGGTGTGTAAACCTGGTTTTTAATTGGCAAAATGCATTATAATTATAAAGAAAAAACATGACATCAAACATCTAAATAGCAATCTTCAATGCCAAATTTTGCAAAGTAGCAATCAGATGTACGATAAACCACTGTAATTTTCCTCAATATAAATGCAAAAGTTCATATCAAAATCTTTAAGCTCATTTTATTAATTGATATATAAAATTTGAATTTATAATTACTAAATTATATTATACTCGGTGAAACTACGAATTTCAATGAGTAATGATTATTTTAATAATCTCAAGTTTTCATCTTTAAATGATTTATTGATTAAAATCTGCACAATTATCACTTGGAGTATTGACATTCAAGAAATAAAAGCACCAGAGTTCACTATTGATCAATATTGAAACGTGCTCGTATGTCCACGAAATGAGATTTCAAGGGTCGTTTCTCCATTCAACTTTACAAGACTTTGCTGGCGTCGTGAATCGGTTGAGTGCTTAAGTAAGTGGTTGAGGTTGATGGAGCCAAATGAAGAAAATAGATTTGAAGCCATGCATCATTCAAGTGTCAAAAGTGAGAGGAAAGTTTGATCAACTTTCTTCTTCCGGAGGGAATAGCAAATGCATCTCTCCAGATGATGTGATGAACGAGAGAAGAAAGAACACATCAAAATTCCCATTTGTCTCAATGATTGATTACTCTACTCAACTTAAAATTCTCCATTATAAAATTTTGGATTTTCTCTGACTTTCTTACATTTATTTCATCTTTTATTTAAATTGTCTTAATAAGTAATCTTAGATAAGAATTTTGGTTACTTGCCTTATTTAATATCACAAATAAACTTTTAAATTATTATTCTTAGTAAACAATTATTTATCATATAACGAATTTAATTATTATTTTATAAATCATGAGTCTTCAATGTATTTACAAAAGAAAAAGCTTTTTTCTAGGGAATGAAGTGAATGAAGTGGAAGGTTTGTTTCCTTCTCGCTTCATTCCTTTCCTTCATCTTTAAGTAATGAAATGCTCTCGCCGATTCTGTATCGATCTAGAAAGTCAAAAGTGGAAGAAAATTGTGAAAATCTTTTCCTCTCCAACTCATGTTGGTGATAAGGGAAAATATGCTTTTCTCATTTATTCAGTCGCGAGCGCGGGTTCTTTGGAACGATTTAAGAAAGCTTGGCTCATTTTTCACAAATTGGAACTGATTCTCAATTTTGCAATCGGAGATTCTTTATGAACATGACTTTAAATTAACTTGGCAGTTCCACTCTTGTGCATAAATGAGTGCCTTAAAGCCTTTTTATTGATGAATCAAAGATAAAATTCCAACTTGCCTTGCTCAAACTGTTGTTTTGACTCGATTCTCCTCTCCCGACTTTTCATATTTATTTTTATTTCATATTATATTTTATTCACTAGTCCTTTTATTCGCCGCCGCTCGAAGGAATAAATTATGCATAAGGCAATGCTAGTATTTAAATTGAGGATTTTTCTTCATTCTCCCGTGGAAGCCAAGGGATGTAGAAAATAAACTCGGTCATTAGAAAGACATACAAAATGGGTAGTTTCATTTATCATCCATGTAATTTTCAATATAAGTGCCGTTTTTAATTTTTGTGAAAGGAAGTTTATTTCTTTTTCTAATTAATGAGCCGAGAGGTTGAATAAACTCATATAGCGAGTATATAATGTTCGTGGGGGATATAAAATTGTTTGAACAATTCAAAAACTCTTATGGTGAATGTATTTAGTTGGAGAAATTATATACTATGTAAACTAGATAATTTATAAAGTATGACAAATACAATTGTATACTTCTAATTGTTTCCCTTTTATAAAATTAACTTTTCTTCATAATTGCCGAAAATTTCCATTTAGGCATTATCATAGGAGGGAAGATCAATCCTTGTATGATATTAAATTTATGCGAGGGAACCACTTAGGGTTCTATTCTTAACAAAAAGATTCCTCTTCCTGCCCCACTTTATGGCTCGATGTAAAAAATGAAGGATTATTTATTTAAAAATTTATGTGTTAGAGTCCTCTTCCCCTTGATACTTCCATCCGAGCTAGCGAAATTGATTCTTTTTACACCCACCCTTTTGTACTAGAGTTTCTATGAAGGAAGGAACTGGGTTATATGTATGGAGTCTGTGGAATGTAAGCGGAGCTCTCTCGAGAGAAAAACCGGCCAACTCGACACTGACACTATTTTTCCATTAGAACTTTCCTCCGAGCTGGGAAAATAATCAAGGATTGGGGAAAGTGACTTGGAGCTCCTTCAACGCTCTTTTACTTCCTTTTACACATTCCACCATTTCATTCGCTCCCAGAATTTTTTTTCCCTTTAAGTGAGAAAAATGCTCGGAGAGACCCCAACTTATTACAGCTTATGATGTTCGAGCATTACGCTATCAGTTGGAGATGGAAAATATTATTATTACTCTCATGTAGTCTCAACCATTAGAATACTCAACATGCCGCAATAGACTATATGAATATACATGGTGGTCTAGATATTTCTTATTTATATAGCATAACTTTAAAAAATGTGTTTTTCTTAATGCGATTCGACGTCTCTTTTCCGTACTGTCGAACGAAAGGAAAAATAAGAAATGGAGAAATGAAAGATTTTTTTATATCACATATCTATAGTATATAAAAAAAATTCTATTTATATCAGTAAATGGGCCTATGAAAATGCTGGTAGTAATGATTCCCTTTTATTGCATTTATAGTCGATGGATGGTCGAGAGAGATAAATATGAATTGAAAAGAAGGGGGTTTTCAATGTGGGTCCTTTTAGCTGGAATTGGGACAATTTTCCTATCTATGCATCCATGTGGAGGTTTTGGTAGGAGAAAGAGTTTGAAACAAATTCTTCCCAACTTTGTCTAGCGTAATGAAGAGGGAGAGATCGATCTAATTTTTACCCTTTACCTTTTTACCTTTTTCCGTTTTTTGGGAGTCTTTGGAGGGTCTTTTAAAAAGTGTAGGGATCTTGAGAACTTGAAGGATGATCTTTGCTCACCAAAGAGGAGTTTCTCCTCACTCACGTAAGGAGAAAGTGGCTAAATGGGCCAGTTTCCCACTTCTCTCCTCGTTCTATTGGAAGGGTTATATATGGGAATTGAAAGTGGGACGGAAGATTAGACATACAATTCTCCTGTGCGAAGACGTAAGAAACGCGGATTCGAATTTCTTTTTTGATGGGACACGTCCAATCCTTTTACTTATACTTTCTCTCTCGCATTCCGCGGATGGGTCATATACTCTTCCATATACACTTTCATACCTTTGAAGACGTGAGGGTTATAACACCTTAGCTTATATTAGAGCTTCTTATTCTTGGGTGTATTGGATGAGAATAGAAGGAAATGGAAGGTATTCTTATTCCGAGTAAGACGACGCATATCTTGGAAATGCTCACACACCCACATGTGAGCTAGGAGGTTGTGATAAAAAGAACTTTTAAGCTACTTTCCTAAAACTCTCCTCCATCTTCTCAAACTTTGGATTTGGATTAGATCCGAAGAAGCAGTTTTGCCCTTTGAGTAACTTTCTCCCTTCAAGATCAACGTTTATGTATTTCCACTTTTCCAAGATTCCTTATGTACTTTTTCGGTTGTTTGGTCATTTCTAACTAATGAGATTTACAGATTTAGTTGGAGTGAAAGTTTAAAGATGTGAGGATGAATAGTTTTTAATTGTTTTTATTCAAACCATTTAACAATTTAATTACAAGTTCCACATACATAACTAATTACTTATTTTGTATAGATAATAGATAAAATTACGAATAGGATAATTTTGATATAATTAAATATTAACATCAGAAGCTGCACATTTACAGCATTTATCATTTAATTTAACTACCATACTTTTAAGACAATTCTTAAGTAAATTCAAGTTGTTGTCTTACAAGAAGGTTATTATTTTTGAACTTTTTAAATTTTACATACTTTGATCAATTTATTACTAATAAACACTCAATCCTTTTAAGTCCATTTAAGATTTAAAAAAGATTATTACATACATAAACGATTCTACAAGATATTGCTTATTTTTAATTTGTTTTACTTACCCTCAAGGAAATTTATGTATTGTGCTTAAAGCTTTTTTTACAATACAAAAAAACCTAGAATTTTGAGTATTAATAAATTGATTTATCGTTTTTGTTAGTAAAGCTTAAAAGAATTTTAAAGATTCATTATTTAATATTATTACACCTTTGCAATATTATAAAATAAATCTATCATAGTTGGTAACTTATTTTTAATTAAGTTTTTATCTATGGACAAGATAAAATAGCTGCATTACCCATCGAATATAAGATATTTCTTTTACTCAACTTTAAGAAGTAAAATTAGGTTAATTTTTATAATTAATTATTTATTTTCAACTTATATATTTACTGATATTTTAAATTCGAGAGCATTTTTTAAATGGATTTAAAAAATCAAACACTGCATGCTAATGTTGGTGAGTGCTTGAGCATTTGAATACATGAACGTACGTTTGCAAGTGTAGTTGAGTTCAGAATGGTTATTAAGAATTTTACTTTATTGTCAGTCACTTCGTCGCCTTGAGATAATTGAGATAATTAAAAATGGAGTGGAGGAGGAGCGAACGTGACATAATCCATTTCTTTCCTTAATAAGAGAAACTTTTGAAATGAGAAGCTTTCTTTATGAAAATGAAACTTTCTTAATTTCTTACCGCTTCCCTCTCTCACATGTTCTTTTTGACCTCTTTTCTTCAAACTAATATATTTCAAATTTCATTTAATTCTTCTCTTGACGCTTTTCTAAAGTTCTCATCTACCTACCGTATATACCTACCATAGTGGTATACTATATTGAAATGTGTGTTGAGAAAACCTTAACTTTGTAAGAAGTTGTTTTAGTTCATGTCCATACACATTGTCTAAAAGTTCGTTACATGGTGAGGGTGAGTCCTACATGGTTAAATACAGATAGGAAAAAGGAATAGAAACAGTTGAGTTTCCCCGAGTTGTGTTGTCACGTTTAGGAGTTGTATTGGATCTCCCTCACGTCTCATCCCTCCTATCATTTTCATTTCCTTTCTCAATTAGCGGTGCGGTGGTGGAGGGATAGAGTTACTCTAAGCAACTCCTGGAATAATTACTTGATTACTCTCCCTCTAAAAGTTTAATGATACAAAATATTAAATTTCCTAACTTGGAATCTTCTACATAGTGTTCAAGGATCCTCAATGGTGAAGAACGAAGAACTAGTGCGGTTATGTGACTATGAGTAATGTCTATGTCGACTCCTCCAATAACGTTAAAACTTTGGCGTCGTTAATAATAAGAAGGTGGTAGTTAGGTGGCTTTGGTGGCTGGAAGGTCATTAGAGTCCAGATTGGTGGAGTCTATTTAGTTCATAAAGGGAAGAAGATAAATAATGGGATTCGCGATTCTTCTTCGTCTTCCATGAAACCAGGAGATCTCGGAGGTTTGACGGGAGAGTGAAGATCTCAAGTGATGTGATAGATGTTTTCATTCTCAAAGTAGAGCCTGTTACTTATTCCGCTCAGTTCAACATGGTCATGATGGTTCTGGTGGTGATGATCTTGGTCAAAACGAGTGTAGGCCATCCCGTCACCTTGGCTCGTCCGCTCCGCCTAAATTGTCAAGAATGAGGAGTTGAGAGTGGAAAAACCCTTTGGGCAACTATTTGAACCTTCTAACAACATCCAGTTCAGGCTCAATTTTTTTCAAAACTTTCCTCTTTTTTATATTATCGCAAAGAGGCTTCCGAACCCGGCGGTATAACACTAACACACACTACATGCTTTCTCATCTAAGGGGCTAAAGACTTTTAAAACGGATCCAAGGGAGTATTCTCCTCTGCGTTTATCTAAAAGGAGATGAATTCTTACCACATTTCCATTTTATACTTGGTCTTAAGTGCCTTATCACAATTTCAATTCTACGAGATCTGCTGGATCTTTCTGAAATCTCTTTTTCGGGAACGATTTATCTTTATTGTTTCTCTCGACATTTCGAGCCTCGCTGACCTGTCTGCTCCATGGAATGGGAAAATAGTTGTATCATTAGTGAACAAGTTTGATGTTTAGAGGGATAACATTTTGAGAGATTTGGGACCAGACAGTTGTAATTAAATTTAGAGAAATGAGAGGAGAATATTTATGAGTTTATTTAGTGAGAGGAACTCTAAGTAAGGGAATTATTCTTGGAGGAGGAGGAGCATTAAAATTAATTTGGATTTATGAAGAAGAGGAAAAGGAATTGTTTTCATGCTAATATCATCAAATAGGGAAACTTTGGATGATGATATAAAGACGTGGACGTTGTCGCTAATCCAATTGCTCTCGGGTGAGAGAATCTTGGTTATATTCTCATAGTATATTTAGGTAGTATAGATGTCTTGTTAGGAAATGAGGATTAATGTTAATGAACTTCAATTCTCTAACTATAATATAAAGAGATCTCCATTAATAAGGAGCTGTATGGTTCCAAGAGGAGCCTCTTTAGCCCCTTTTACCATTAAAGCTGTCCAGAGTATAGAGAGAGTGATGGGTTCGTCCTCGGGAGGAGAGTAGAAAACCGTTTGACCTACTCAGCTTCTCTTAACAAGATCCGCTGAGACTTGAGTTGACTCCAAATTGAAAATTTAAGACTCTGACTGGAAAAGTCTTAAATTGAATTCTCTTATTGGAGGAAGCGACAATACATAGTTCTTGGTCGTTGTACATAAATGGTATATGTACCTAGTGATATTGAAGGGCATTAGAGGTTATTTGAAAGGGATTGTTGGAGTCAACCTCCCTATTAATTACCTCACTTCCTGACATCCGCTTTCCATCTTCCTTTCACGGCTTGAATCTCATCGCTTCCTACTTATTTGTCATTGAGTTAAACTAAGAGAATTTGGGGTCTTCTTATTGAGACTTTCTTCGATTGGCGGGTTGAGAGGAGTTTAAGGAGGAGTGAATTCGAGACTCAATTCAATTATTTTACTCTGATATGAAATGGAATCATAAAAGTGAATTACCTTTCCACGACTCGAACCAATTCGCCGGAAATTGAATATTCGAGCTGAGTTAATGGGAGTGTAACGGAAGAGAAGGTAAGAGATGACAAGGAGAGAGAAAACGGAGGCGAGGCAGGTGACTGTGGAGATGACGATTGTTTTTATGATTATTGAACTCGAAGGGCCACTGGGGGGATCTCGAACTTGTTCTTCCTTCCGACTCGGAATTCCATAGCTCGAACGGAGGTACGACATTTTTGGCTGTAAAGATAAAATGAATTGAGAATTTAACATCAATTTTTACAAATTTTCATCGTATGATTCTTAAATTATATGTAATGATCAATTCTTATTTTGCATTTATTGTCAGTATCAATTGTTAATTAAAATTAGAGCATCAAACAAAGAAAAATAATTTTTAACTGAAAATAGAGCACTTTTTTACATGGTTTGAATAGAATGAAGTCTCTAATCAAAACTTTTCATTATTTTTCGTTAAAGCTAACGTCGTTGGGTTGTTTTTCCTATTTAATCCCTCCATTGCGTTCTTTTTATTTCAACTAAAGTAATTATTCGAATTTCTACGGGCTTCCTGGAAGTGGGACGAGGCGAAAGTGCGGGAAAGTTTTCTGAACTGCTCCTCTCTTAACTTTTACTTTCGCTGAGGAATTTTGTCTTTAGCCGAGTTTGGGTTAGTTATATAAGCACAAGCGTGTACAATATGCATGGTATCTTTCTGACTCTTCTGCCTCCCCACTTTCCCCTATTGGTGAGGTTGGGAAGAGCAAGAAGTCTCTTGTTAAGTTATAAATAATTAAGTTAATGTAAGAGAGGGCGAACAAACTTTTTTCCCTATTTGAGCCATGAATAATAGAGTAAATGGGAAAGTTTGAGCCAGATTCTCCCTTCTCTCGCCTTTCTAATGGGGTGGAATGGACGAGGTCGAACCATGCGGTTTTGTCTCGTCTCTCTCCTCCGCATCATCTCCTTCATTCTTCCTATTCACTCACTTTTAATGCGAACTCGACTCCCATGCATTATGGATGTCCATTGGTTCGTTGGCATTGAGAGATGAACCTTTACATATTCTCCTTTTCACACCGTGGTTCCTGGTGGAGATTAGGACCGCCTTTGCTTGCTAATTTACTTTTCACTCATCAGGACGAGGAAGGTAGAAGCTCTTTCATCGGTGTTCTAACCGTAGATTAAATTGTTAATGCTTTTCGCGCTCAAGGGTGGTTTCTCTAATGTAAAAGTCATTTCCGTTTTAATGAACTTGAATAGACGAACATAAAAATATATACAATTCTCCCCGCATCCATAGTACGTACTATATACTTGCGTACAGTATATTAATGTAATTTATATGGTTTATATGGGTTTAGAGAAAGAAGATTCTTTGGGATAATTCTTTGATCTGATTAAAACGAGTAAAATATAGGAAATTTGTTTTTAATGGAAATTTGAAAGGAAAGTTGTCACAATTAGAGGAAACAAATAGGCTGTAGCATTAATTTTCCATGTCAATTTTTGAAAAACGATTTTGACTAAAAACCAAAAAAATTATTTTTTTAAAAGGGTTGGGGTGTCGATCGTTGGGCACGTCGAAATTTTTAAGTTTTTCACCAAAACTAAATTTGTTCCCCTACGTTCAATTCGTGCAGAAACCACTATTAGATATTTTGACAAGTTAGGTTAGGTTAAGGACTCTGAAATTTTTCTTAACCTAACCTAACTTGTCATAAAACAACTCTAATAGTGTTTTCTGCACGAATTGAACGAAGGGGAACAAATTTGATTTTGGTGAAAAACTTAACTTAAAAATTTCGACGTGCCCAACGATCGACACCCCAACCTAAAGCTACGGTAAATTTTGACATAAATTAGTAAATAAAAGTGAAAGAGCATTGAACGAGTTTACCTATTCGACCTTCTTTGAACGATAATTAAATGTGTAAAAGCGAACTCGTGGGGGGAATAATTGAATTTTAATATTAATAGCTCTTTCCTTTTGGATGGCTTCCCTTAAGATGTGAATGAATTGTTGTGTCGAATGGAGCACAAGAGCTCTCGTTCTCTTAAAGATTCGTTTAAAAGTACGCCACTTGTCCTATTAACCATTCCTTCTATGGCTCAAGATCATTTTCTATTCAAATGGAATGTTTCTTTATATACAAAGGATTGTGTTCTCCAACTCAATCTCAATAAGATGTTTGGTCCTTGGAGTATCCGCTCTCCCAACCTCCTTCTATTTACCATTTGAGGACTTTGGGCAAATTCTTTATTTTCCAAGCATTTTCTCTTGGTTGTTTGTATTTACTATTTACGAGAAAACCACGCTCGTTTGTCTTCTTCTTTCCTACAAATATATCGAGCCGAGGGGCTTAATTTTTCAGGATATATGACTTTCTTCTGGTTCTTACTGCCATGATAATCTAAGGAGACTTTCTTTGTTTCGCTGAGGGAAAAGAGTATTAAAGGCCGTTAATAATTTCTTAATGGATTTACTTTCCGTTCCACTTTACCCTGAATTATTAATGTGGGTAACCTGACGCATTTACGTGTTTTTTGAATTATGAGCAGGAGTTTATTTTTTTGATTTTATTCAAATATTACGGATACAAATTCATTTAAAAGATAGCATTCAGGGAAATTATTTATTTAGGATAAACTTGTGAGGGTCAATGTTTCTTTTTCATCAGAGTGTTGTTTGTTATTTCTTGAAGTTTTATATAGAACACGGAAAATGTGAAGAATTAATGTATTTTGGCTATTGAGAAGGGAGATGTAATCTCAAAAGTGGTTCGATTCTTTTTAACGGCCCTTTCCCGTAAGATAGGGGAATTCGGAATTTGAGCCGGGTGTCATGGTGTTTTGCTCGAAAGGATTTCGAACGAGAGATTTCTTTTGTTCCGCTCCCATATGTTTGATGAATAATGGATACCAGAATGTTTGATCTCAAAATTGGAGTTGGGAGGCTCGGGAGGCCTTGAAACAACTTAATGTGAATTTGCTCTAAAGAGAAACTAGAACGAGGGAGTCTCTGCTCTTATTGAGCGTTTTGTCTTTTAGTTTTATCACAACCTCGCATAGATTCAATTCATCTTGATGAGTTTTTACATTTAAAATTTAAGTTAGTAAAATTAAGGCAGATGATTTATCCTGGAAGTTTCGGATTGAGAGGTTAAATTGTAAAAGTATGAGTAAGTTGGAAAGTTTCGGAGTGATAGGTTTGGATGAGGAATGGGAAAACATTATTTGCCTCATTAAAGCTCAAGAAAAGGAAGTGAAGTGTGTGTGTGTGAGTGTGGGGAATCCTCTTGAGCAGATCCTCAACTTCTGAGTCTTCCACCCGGACCGAGTTTAATAACAAAGGAGTTGAGGGGAGAGATAACAAGGCTCGAGTCCACGACTATGAGGCGTATTAAGGGAAACTCAAGTTTCTTCTCAAATGATAAATACACACTCGGAGAGAGAGAGCCGAGGAAAAGAATTGGAGTGAGATAAAAATCAGCAATATATTAAGAATGGATCTACTCAAGAAATGTAGGGCTCTTTGGGAAAAAATATATTTTGTAATAAAAGAGAAATTGTATTGAGCTCAAGGAGAGCTTAAGTTTGAAGCTTCCACTTTCAGCTTATATTTTATCCTTAATAATAAAGTAAGCTTATTATACGCTTAGAGCTGTTTGTTAAATTCATATCTTGAATAAACGTGTCGCGTCTTTGCTAATAAAATTTCACATACAAGGAGAGGCGCAGAATTTTGTGTCTCTCGGCATTTTACCGTTTTCTTAAATTAGAAACTTAATCTTACGAGACGTAAAACAAAAGAACTCCTTTACATTAATATTGATAGAAAGAATAAAATAAATAAACGAGGTTAATTCCCTCATAATAAAAATATTTACGTAAGACAACGATCAATGTGCGGATAATGTCATTTTTTATCGATTGAAGAATTCCTTTATCTTATGTATGTTGTCCTACTAGGATTTGCTTGATCTTTGAATTCCTTCAATTCTCACAAGAGTTGGCTAATCGTTTCTGTGTGCATTTTTTCCCTGGTACTTGGGAAGATTATGATGAGTGGAGGAAAATTGTTTCTTCTCCTTAGCATCTCATACATCTGTATCTCGATTGTGATTCAATGGTGGTTATGAAATTTGAATAGGTTCATTGGAGAAAAAGAGGATAGAAGTAGAGACGGAGACCTAAACTGAATGTTCAAGATATGTGGAACGGGGTTTGTGCGGATGTGGAAGCGTCTCTTTTGTCCACTGAATTACTACATGAGACTTGTAATGTCGTTCCCTTCGATGCGGCCTTTAATACATCCCGATCGATGATAAAAAGTAACCAAACACATCTATTCGTTCGAACAAGAACCCTCCCCTCTAATATCCTTCCTTATCGAGGGTGACACATGAGAAATATTCATAAGGCATATTCATCCAATTACGCGTAATAAATTTATTGCTCGTAATTTGCACTGCCATTACTCATTCCTGCATTCATTTCGTATTCGGCTCAAGTAAAAAAAATCACAAGAGAGGATTAAGAAATGGAATGATGATAATCATCATTTAGAAAGATTATGCTTGGCTTCTTTTTATGAATAGCTCTCAGCTCTATAAATTTGGAAGAAGAAATTTCTTTTTCCTAAATCCTCTCTTTCTCTCGGGAAAGCCCTGGCATGAATGAAACATTTTGAGGGAAAGACAAGAGGAGTTTTATTCTATTACTCAATCGTTTTTTCTTTAGCCTTTTGATTTCACAAATTCATTACATATAGTGCGAGATATAAGAGAGTTGAGTTGATCATTTTAAGAACCTCACGGATTTATAAAGCAGTTTACGTATTACAGTTTACGTGAGCAACAATGGTGCTCTTAAGAAAAAACATGAATTCTCAATTAAATGAATTATAAGATAAATCATAATTGAAAATGAAAATTTAGACAGAGAAGAGAAAGACATATTATGAATATAATTATTTTTTTTAAAAGAAAATGAGAATTGGGATATTTATAAAATGTCATGGGTTTCTGTTTATTCTGTAAAAAAAAATCTGAAGTCCAGTTTTGTTAAGGAATGGTCCTTTCATTGAGAAGAGTATAAATGTAGAGATTGGAGGTATGTCTCATCTCAGGGAATTTCATCAGGTAAATGAAATGCCATTTCTTCTTCCTTTCATTCACGAATCACATTCCATGGCTCCAATCTCGATTATTAGGATTTTCCATTATATTATTTGGCTGCCCGGAGAATGGGAAGCCCAAAAGGAATCTAATCTACTTTCACTCATGGTGACGACTTCATTACTTTCAATAAGCGAAGAGACCTTTTAGGAAAATTCATCAAAAGAAATTCTCTACCAAAAGGAAACCCATCATTGGCACCACCTAATATAGGACCTTTTTTGGGATGAAAGTGCGAAGTGCTTTTGTAATGGATTTTATTATTATGTTTTGTTCTCCAATGATTATTATTATTATTCATAATCAAAATTTTTTAAATTTATTTTCAATTCTGTCAATATGCCATTAACTCAAAGCCATAAAAGGTAAAAATGGAAATGGTAATATTTTCCAGGTTATATGGAAAATAAATATTTGAATTTGGCAGGTCGACGGCCGTTGAGCAGATTGCCGTATTTCTCCACACGGATAAATTTGTTGAAGCCTTGATGCTTATTATCTAACATTAAGTATAGAAATTTATGAAGTTGTATAAGTCAAAGCTTAAGTATTAACTTGAGAGAAATTCAGATAAGACAAAAGAAGTTTTTCTGAAAATCCGGACTTTTCACCCAAGGTTTTATCATCCTTGAGCTTTCATATATAACTTTTAACTTGTTTTCACTCTCCTTTGTATTTTGTGCAAAGGAGTGTTGAAGATTCAAGACACGAGACTTTTGTGCCTTGACCATTAAACGAGGAGTGTGAGAAAGGAATGGATGGATGAGAGTGAATGGGCGACGGATTCAGGAGGCATTATCTCCAATTCCACATCCACACATAAAGAGGGGAAAAAGTTCTCTTGGGTTCCTTCCGTTGAGGATCCTCTGGATGAGACATGGAAGTTGTTCTTAAGAGAAAATGAGGAGGAACAACCAAGCTGGATTTTATACATTTGGGAAACTTTAGGAACATCTATGCTTGACGTCTCTATATAGACAAACACTTGACAGCATAAGAAGACCCAAACTGACCATTTTTCTCTCCACTTGACTTAACAATTCACTTGACTCAAACTAGAAAGTTTATTTTCCCCAGTTGAGTCAACTTGTGAGTCGAGACGGTCGATCACATTGGTCACTTTTAGCCCCTTCTGTTTCCTTGACGAATGTAAAGGCTTATTTGAATTTATATTCCGATTTCCATTTCTCGTCACCTTCAGGTTTTGACTATATTTCATAAGGTTGATCAAAGGAAGAAATTTGCATTATCTCTACCTTTTCTAATTAAATAGGAGAAAGTTGAGAATAGGCGGAGATACCTTGAAATATAAAGTTCGTCTTTTAGATTTTCTATTTGTCTCTCTTTGGCGAACGAATGAAACTTGGAGAATGTGCCAGAGCTGTTAACCGTAGAACTCATTTCTTCATCAAATTGTCCAAATAATTGGGCGGAAATTGAATTGTCTCTTCTAATGAACTATTTTGCTTCAAAATAGAAAATTTCTAACTTTTCAAATTTTAATCGACTCTCATCGTTCCTCTTTTAACTTGGTTGCATGTCTCATTTCAATTTCAATTTGAATTTAGTTATAAATCTCATAATCTCATTATTAATATTATGTATAATCACTTCAATGTGGATACATATAGGAGAAAGCCATAATAATTTTCCCCTCTGAATGGGAAATATAGACTGAAATAAAAGGAATTAAATGATGCGAGTTTTTAAATACTTGTTACACCAGAGAATTCAGAAACCCCACTGTTGGTTTCTCATTACATTTTCCATTAAGAATCTTCAAAAAAGAACTCAATAGGGTTTTACGATTGTTTTTACTGGGACATTCCAAAGATTTAATTCTCATCCTTTTTTAAATTTGAGCCGATATTTTTTAAGGACCAAAAGAAATGGTGGATTGAATAAGGGAAAGCTTAATGGTCTATGGAGTTTAATTTCTTCCCATGGCTTCATTCCAACAACCTTTTCTCCACTTGGACTTTCAATGAGGAACGTTGGACAAAAACCTGTAAGCGCCATAACTTCTTTTTCTTTTTTTTCTTTCTCGATCCCTAGTTGGCTTTGTACTTTGGCTATGTACTCGGAAGACTAGGATCCTTCAGTTCAGTTCCATTTACTCCTTTACTCATATTAAAATGAGTCTTGACAGGCCATGGAGATTCAGATGGTCCTTCATTCAACCTCTCTTTCACATATATTTCCTCTTTTTTCAACTGAGAGGACATTTGGTGTATTTGGACATTCGGACTAAACTGAGTTTCAAAGGACAATTTTTTATTTTGGGCGTTCCATAATATTTCCTATGATTTTTAGATCATCTGTATTTGAAGATGAAGACGTGCAGTCTAACAAACATTTGAAACATAGCATACTTATATCATTCCTAGAAATTATTCTATATCAGAAATTTGCTATCAGGAGTAGTCTTATAGGATTTCTTAAGAAGAGAATAACTATTTATCGTATGGTCAAAGAAGCGTATGAGAAAACAAGTAAGGTTTCATTTTCAAGGGACGAACCTAAGCTGCGCTGTTATTTAATAAAGAGAATTTATCTTTCAATCCGCAACTCCTTGAGTTAAGGAAGGGTTGAAAGAGAGAAAGAATAAAAGAATAAAAGGAAATATTTCTTTAAGTAAACAAGGGGCAGGAGAGATATGTATAAGAGAAAATTATATGAAACCTATATACTTTTGTCTGAGAATTTTTCATATAAAAGGAAGGAAGGAGTTGTTGAAGAAACTTCAACAATAAAATAAATATGAGAGTAGGACTGGACATGGTTGACTGACAATTGAGTGAACAAAATAAGAGGATAAAGATATCCCCTTATTTATACATGTTCACTAAGTAAGTTCAATTCTCCATCCATCTCTGGATCAATTGAGTGAGGATTGAGTTTGAAAATTCCGCTGGTTTTCACAATTTTACAAATTGAAAAGAAAAAAAGCTTTTTATTTTTATAAATTTTGATTGAGGAATGAATTTTTTAGCTGAATAATAGAGATATGAAAATCTCTTCTTTCTTATGGAATTGAAACGGATATTCCTTGAAAATTTTGATACATTGTAGCGAAATTTTTCTAAAAGATCATATATGGATATGTAAGTTAAAATGCTGGATTTGCTCCTTTTTGGCTTAGACTTAATCGTATTTTATTCAAGCTTCTAGGCTCTGTTGAAAGAAAAGAGTTTTTGTTCTAATATATATATATTTTTTTTTTCCGGTTTTTCTATAGGGCCTGACAACATGGAAGATTTTAGAGCCTAGTACTGGACTATATTCAACCTCAAGTCGATTTTTCTTGAGTGACTTGAGGACGAGGCTTCGGATCGAGTCAAGGCTCATTCTGGAAGACCAACTTGTATTTATCTTCTTTGTTCTTCCCCTCCAAGTCCCGAATGAGTTGAAGGTTTGGAGTAGGCTGGTAGAGGAGTTGGAGCCAAAATCTCCTTTGTCTTGTCGAATTACATACAAATTACCAAAGGGAATTGATTGCTCCTTTACTCTATAATGGACCCGAACAAAAGCCATTTTGAAGATAAGATGGCCGCTGCCGTTTATTTCTTTCTTTTCCCGACTCTTATTCTTGTAGTTCGGGGAGCATCAGCATTGCGTAAACTTTAATTCATGTGCTTTTAGTTCGAGTTTAATGGTTAAAGGTTTCAAAAAGTATTGTTGTGAAAATTATATCATAATAATTGAAACTAGAGCATTATAGAGAAACATATACGAGAGCGTTCAGAGCACATCATTGAAATCAATTTTCAACATGTTCAAAATATCCATGTTTATTACTTAAATAATTCTGTTTATTTACTAATCAAGTCTTTAATGGTTAAAAATAATTTGAAATGTTTAAAAATGCAATTTCCAGATAAAAGCTTTGGTTTGTAAAATTGTTATTTAAAGAAAAAGGCAGAAGAGTTTCTACTCTACACATTTGAATTATAATAGACATTTAGCGCTTTTACCTTCCTATAGTTTTACTTATCTCTAGAGAGATAAGTAACTCCTCCCCTTTTACTTTTTTTGAGATAAGTTGAGAAAGTCGAAGTATCTTTTGGAATCCTAGGTAGCTGGAGATAAGTAAAGTTTATTTATGAACTATGTGCTTGACCTGTCTTCAAGCTCTTCCCCGAACCCGCCGCCGCGTTTCCTTGGTCCAAACTTGTTTTCCCACCTATCTCCAAATCCTCTTCCTAACCAGTGTCCCATTTCCGAGCTGTCAATCAACCCGCCTCCGAATCCGTCCCCGCAACGCCCTCCGGACCAGTCTCCGAGCAAACCGGCTTCCCAACTCGACTCCTGACCTGTCTACAAAACCAAAACCCGCCTCGAGACCCGCTATTGAACCCGCCACCGAACCTTCCTCCTAATCCGTCTTCGAACCCTTGTCCTAACCAGCGCCTCATTTCCGACCCGCCTCCGAACCAGCTAAAGTTATAAGTTGGAACAATAGGTAAAGCGCAAACTTGATGACTTAAACTGAACATAATATCTTTCTAGATATAAGTAGATAGGTAGGTAAAAGCGTTAAATGTTTAATACAAAAGAAAGTGAAAAAGAAGAGGAAAAACTTTTACATTTTTGAAATTTTACCTATAGTTTAATGAGCTGAATTCACATTTCCCATTGATTTCATCATATTACTCTTATATCAAAGACGAAAAGGGGAAATTATAATTCTAAAGCCCCCTTCAACTCAACCCTTCCCATTATCATCAACATCATGGCTCGTCTCTTGTATTATTTTAAAGTCTTTGTTCTTTCCTCCCTCCATTTCCGAATGAGAGTGGACGGAATAATAATTTCTTTTCTCTCATTCATCATAAAAGGAAAGAATCTTTGACTTACAATTCGAAGTCTTTCACAAGTCGTCTCTAATCTCTAGTGACAGTGGGAACGTCATTAGGATTACTAGTCTGAACGTGAAATAATCATAACGACCCTTTGTTTCCTTTCCGGCACAAGTCAATAATTTCCAATTAACTCTTTTGTTATGATTTCATCATTGGACGTTTTCCGACTAAGGTCTCTACTCTTTTATATCATTTCTTTCATGAATATTCATCAGACTTTCACTTCGTACTTTAGGTAAATACGTACTTATATGAATACATGACTCCTACATTGTATGACGAGCTTTACAGACTACAAGGTCATTTGTGCTACAAATATTTTAATATTGATGGTCATAATTCACAAGTTCATTCTCCCTTTGTTGAGTACCTTGGGGAAATGTGGGCTGTTGGAATGTGAGATTATCTTTGAAGAGATACGGATCCATTTTCTCCCCTATTGTGTCCCTAATGTTTAAAATCAGAGGAAAGTCTCTTTGGAAAATGAGAAAGTCAGTTGTTATACAGGGCCCTGTCGCTGTGGAGGAAAGTTCTTTAATGCTTTAAGCATTATGACCTGACGGCGGGTTGTTATCATGAAATGATGAGAACCTTCGGCACGAATATTAGGATAATATGGCATGATATGATGAGCCCATTACTTTCTTCATATAAACGGATGATGACGATTTGAGTCATTTTAATGAGAAAAGCCGTTCAAAGCATCTCTCCTTCACTTCCTTCCTTCATTAAATCATTGGTGTATATGAGGATTTGAGCTTAAAAAGAGGATGAAAGTATTGGGGGTATTGATGTTGATATCTATGCATGTATTACATTTATTTACTTTTAGCATTTATAGTTTAAGGTTAGGAAGACGGGAATGTAAGGTTATGTTGAAATAGTCTAAATATGTGATAAAACTATAGGGTGGGAATAGGAATTGGATATGTACGAATCAAATGGGTAAAAAAGTCAATAGACGGGAGAGCTAAATAGAGTTTGTAATAGTGTGTGGTTTTTGGACAGAGACAAGAGAGTAATAAGTGAGGGTTACCGAAGAGGAAGGCGTCTCCTTCTGAACAGGATCATTGTCAGAATGGTGGGCCGGAAATCCATCAATCGATCCTGGAGCTGGGAAGGCCCCGGCTTTCTCCGGCCTCTCGTCAATAATTGCGTTATCATCATTTGTCCTTGTCTTTGTGTGGAAGAGATTTTTCTCATTCGGCGGTTCTATTTGGTCGAGAGAGAAGATTGGATGATGATTTCTCTGGACTTGTTTTTCCTCCGCTTCCTCAAAGTAATAAGACCGTGTTGGGATGGCTTCCGTACTCCCAGGGCTTCCTCTTCTCATCCCTTTAATAATCAATCACCAAGACAAGGGATGAGTTCAGACTTATGAAATGATCCAACTAACCAGGGAAAGATTGGGACTGATAGTCGCCTAATGACTAATGGCCTATTAGGGGCTCTTGAACATCATTAAAAATGACCATTTTTTATTGTTATATCATTCTCAAAAACAAGTCGAAATTTTGAAAATCAATAGTACCATATAGGTCATTATAGTATAATTGTTAGATTTTTCTGAAATTCACACATGTTATAGGAGGGGTCAATGCGAGCAACTTTTAATCTGCCAACCCACTTGACCTCTAGGCTCAGGGCGAGTGAACAAATATATAGGAGAAATACATTGAAAATAAACGTAAAGCCCTACCGTTACCGCACTCACCACTCCTACCAACTTTCAACCCATTCACCCCGTCATGCGCCAATGCTTTTTTAACGTGAACTTTGTCCAAACTTTTAGGTCAAACGGCTCGAAAGATTTTTTTCTAACCTGAACAAAAGTTGCTTGTTGCTCTCTACAACATAAGTGAATTTCAGAAAAATCCAAAAGGAATAAAGGTCATTTTGATTTTCATTATTTCATAAAATTTCTACTTACGATTTTGACAATAAAATAACATTAAAAAATGGTCATTTTTATTGATGTTCTAAAGACTCCAGTCGACCATTAGTCATTTGGCGACTATCAGTCCAAACCATTTCATCGTAAGCCATTCATTATCTTTCTTTTGGGTTAACATTAGTACTAAATATTTTATTTAATAAAATATTAAAAAAGATAGTATATTGTGGAATATAAATAATATAATATATATGTTGATACCGATTGGGATTAAAAATGGGAAATTTTTTTAGAGCCTTTTACCTTTGGTTGGATTTGGCGGTGTGGAATCTTGGTTGGTTTCCATGTTGGTCATCGTCAGCTCTTTTGAAAAGTTTGAAGAGTTGGGCAGACCATCTGTTTTCCCTGAGCTAAAGTTTGAGTCGGCAGGTTTTGTCACATTTGTTTGAGTCTGTTGAAGAGTCAAGTTTTCCTCATTTTGTGCCTTTGGTGGCTTGTTGGACGTTTGATCATATTCCCTTCCTATCTCCTTTCCCGCGACTGTGACGGATTCTGATGGTCGAGTTGAACTTGTATTTTCCTTCTCTTTAAGTTGAGCCTCAAAGGCTCCTATAACTCTCATTCCTCGTACCTTCTCTGGCTTATCGCAAACACTTTCTTTGAGGTCGGAAACGATCTTCTTTTGAAGCAGCTCCCGGACTGCTGAGACATCAAAGGACTCGCAGTCCCATGGATTCTCTGAGAGTTTCACCGACTGAAGACTCAGTTCTTCAATTGAAACTGAGACAATATTGAGGTCATCCAACTCGCACCTTTGAAGATTCAATTCAATAAGGCCCGGAAAGAACGCCAGCCCATCTTCTTGTATCAATTTCTGGGCAATTCGAGGCGAGTCATCAAACTGGAGAATTTCAAGGGCATCTAAGGGCTGAAAGGTGCTCGTGTCGAATTCAATCACGGGCTCTGTGAGACGCGAGAGGTGAAGGAGCGAGAGTCTCCCGAGACTCCCGAATGCCCCGTTCACGATCACTTTGATGGGGTTGTGAGAAAGGTCGAGGGCTTTTAAGCTCTTGAGTTTGGAGAAAAGGTCGGCCGAGATGAACTCGATTGCATTTGACCGGAGGTCGAGGTTCCGAAGTTGGACGAGGTCAGAGAAGACGGACGGCGGGATTGCGCCGATCCTATTCCCGTGCAGGTTGAGCTCTTCCAAGTTCCGAAGGTTTTTGAAGTCTCCAAGGCTCAAGTTCCCAATTTGGTTCTCCTCCAGTTGGAGAGATTTGAGGGAGACTGGGAGATTCTGTGGTGGTCTTGAGAGCCTAGGGGTTTACATTGCACAAATTAATAGGCCCGGTGGGAGGTGAGGGAGAAAGGAACTGTTCATATATGAAAAACCCAGTTGTTCTCTCTTTTTATTTCTCCTTTGATTTGGAGAGTGAATTCAAAATAATAAGAAATTTAGCAGAGTGAATTTATCCACAACGTTCCATGGTTCCATTATCATCTATGCAAATTTATTGGGCCCATGCCTCACATTTCCATTAAACCATTCTGGTCTTAAACCATAGCATCTCCTTAATCAATCGTCTATATATGCTACTCCACCATTGTGAATGGGAGATTATATATACCTAAATAGTGTATTTTGAAGTATAAAATATAAGCTCCATAGCTTATATTTGCTTATATAAGCTTCATAGCATATAGTAGAAGAATTAAAACTGATGTTATTCCCTAACTGCGAATTTAATCCCGTATATGTGAGAGGATGAAATGGAATTGTGGGATCAAAATGAAGATATCTATTTATATCATGATGCGAAAATCAATTCGGAAGCTGGAGTAATAAAGGAGTTGCGAAGTTTTAGGTTTTAAAACTTTTCGAAAGCGTTTTACCACGAAAAAACTTTCCTTTGGAGTAGATGATGACGACTGCCTGAGGGTATGAAATTATTTTCCTTGAGAGTATCACTAATAGAAAATGAGACGAAACTTATGAATTCCGTGAATTCATAGTGTTCCCTTCCGGCTCTAATTAAATTAATAATAATTTTTATTAACTTATGGTTGCCGAACACGCGGAAAATTTTTTTAAACCTAATTATGGGAATTTCTCTAAGACTTGTAGGAACAGAATGAGCATACATTTGTAAACTTATTATTTTCGATATGGAAATGATGGAGGATATAAATCGCGGATTTAAGTCCTAATTCCCATGATAGTAAAGAAATAAAGAAATGAGAGAGAAACTTGAACAAGCTCCTAATAAGAAAGTGAGTATTAAAGGGATTCCGGTCTCAATGAATAGAGTTTTCATCGGAGAAGAGCTCACATCATGGCGTGGTGTGTATGCCGTTTTATGCAGCTGGGCCCCCGCTTTCTTTCTTTAAGAGGACCACATCCACAGGGTTGAGAGGAAGAAATAAAGTTTTAACAAAGTTGGTCTAATCCTCTGAGGGATCATTACATTACATGCGATTACATTGGGATGAAGATGCGGGTATGAAAACATTCCAAGGGTGGACGGTGAAGGAGACGAAAAGAAATTGGAATCGAGTTCTTACCCTTCTTCTTTAAGTAAAGTGAAATGCGCCAAGGGTTCTGTAACGGCCGTTTGCTAAAACTTTCCTCAAGTTTCTATCCTTATAATCATCAGTGACCAATTTGGAGTCTTTGGGTTTCCTCTGTTTTCTCCTTCGAATGTTTTTGTTCCTCAAGGGAACATTGGGAAAGGTAGAGTTAAGATTATTGAGTCCGCTTTCATTTTATTGTCAATTACTTGAGTAGAATTTTCCGTCTTTTGGATTTTAAGTATTTGTCCTTATGAAGAGATGGGAAGTTTATAGGATATTAATTTGAATTGAATACAGCGAGAATGTTTACTAGTCTTGTTGAATTAGAATGGATCTTAGTCTCTTAACTCCAAATTCTTTGCCTTTCTCTGGACTTGGGGGAAAAGCATGAAATATTAGTAAATCTCCAATTCAAAATTATTGTCATTTTTCTTTCAATTGATTCACTTTTGCCTGAACACCCGTTCAATTTAATTCCTTTTTTTTGTCTTTTGCTTGTAAAAGTGTCTATGCTGTCAATGCACATATTTTTTGTGAATAAATTGAATGAATGAGTAAAGGTTTGAATAAAAGGTATGGGTAAATAATTAATTAAATTTAGTATGAATTGAGATTGGAATATGTCCTATTTATTGTGAAGGAGAGTGAGTGAATAATAAAATTCGCCTGGATTCGAGTTTCAAGTAAAAGCGGAGATTTGGCATGGAATTTCAAATGTCGGTAGAGACTCACTTGTTTCCATTGATCCAGAGTCGAGCGAGGAATTCAAGCCGCCCGAAAGCATCATCTTCGATCAACTCAATGGAATTCTCATCGAGAACGAGGAGGGCGACATTCGGGTAGGATTCAAAGTCGGACTGACGAATGACGGTGAGATTATTATTGGCGCAGCGGAAATCACGAATTGTTTTGATGAGACATGTGGGAACTTGAGTGAGGCCAACTCGGGACACGTCGACGAATTGTACCCGGGAGTTCCAGAGAAACCCGGGTAAGAGATTTTCCACTGGATTTGAAGAGAGAATGAGATGGGCCAGAGAGGGGAGGTTGGAAAAGAGTGCCGAGGGAACTCTTTGGACTTGGTTCGAGTCCAGGTTGACGTACTGTAGATTTCGGAGGCCCTGAGAATATTAAATAAACCAATAATGATTTTTCAATCTCGAGAACCTTAAAACAAAATGGGTTTTTTCTCCAAATTTATACTTATCGGCTTTGCTCATTGAATTTTCAAACATTTGCAGTAAAACTTGGGAAATTACATTAAGGAATTTAGATGAAATATTAATGGTAATTATACTTTAACAAGGAGAATTAATTTATATTACTACTTAATATTATGGATTTAGAAATTTCAATTTACAATTTTAGAAAGGAATTGTTACAAAATTTACATTGATGTATTTCATAAAAGTTATATGAATGATTGAGAATGTGAACTAACTTGAAAGAGATTTGGTTCCATGTAGGTTATGCGATTATCTCGCAAATTAACGCTTTCTAAACTCTCGATCCCACTCAGCTGATAAACTTGTCGCAGCTGATTTGACGAAAGATCCAAGGTCTTCACTGTTTTCAATCTCGGCCCCCCGACAAAATACACAAGCTTATTTTGGCTCAGGTCAAGAACTTGGAGTTGAAAACTCCCATTACCCCTCAAAGGAACTGAATTGACGCTCTGTGAGAAAGTCTCATTGTCGAACTCACGGATCGTATTTCGTGTGAGACTCAATTCTTGTAAGGAGAAGTCAAGGTAGGTTAGGATCTCGAGGAATTCTTTCTTCGTGACATGGGTCATTGAGTACTCACGGAGGTCGAGTCTGGTGATAGTGGCGCCGTTGGTCGAGTCGCCTGTTGACACAGAGGGGAATTTGCTCAAGACGGTGTCGCCAGTGCATGTCGTCGAATGGTCACAGTAGCACTCGATTGGACATTCGCCTTGACAGTTCAAGATTATTGCGAAGAAGAACAACGTTAAGGTTGACCTCATTTCAAAAATCGTCTTGCATTTGGGCATTTAATCATTTATTAAATCGGTCATTTCCTTTTACTCTTTGTATTTTAATTATGGAGTATGGATATTTAAGTATTTATTTGCTAAAGAGATCAGACATCTTTTGCATGAGGAGGAAATAAATAAATTTTATGTTTGAGAATTATGTGGGAATCAATCCTAGGCCTTCACAAATGAGTTTATATTTTGATTTGATGAAAGTGTAAAGGATTTCTTAAAGTTTGGCTAAAATCGAGTAATTTTAAGTTTAATTGAGCTAGGAGGATGTGATTAGATGGAGTTCGGCCTTGAAGGTCTTCACTTTATTTTTTCAAATCATGATGAAACGAGTCAGGAGGAATTTCTCCCAGGACACCACAAGAACACGAGAGCTTTGAGGACGAAACAACACGAGAGCTTTGAATGTTTGTGAATAAGAGCGAGGGAAGGAGGAACAATTGGGTTTTAATACTTCCAAAGTTTCAAATTCTGACTCTTGAGAAGTGCCAAGGAGCTCAACAGGCCTTTTAATTTACTTTCTCTCTTTTACAACTTTTGTATAATCTGGACTTGATGAAATGCCTTTCTTTCTCCAACACTTTCCACTTATTATCTCTTAATTTCTCTCCCTTTTGGTCCTGAGCACTTTGAAGATCTGATCTAATCATTCGAATCATCTTATTCTATAATCTGAACTAATTCTTTTCATTCAGTTTACTTGTTTATTTACTAGAGAATTTTGGTTCGTTGTTGACTTATTATTGAATTAAATTGAATTGAAAACTGTATATTGATAAAATTTATTATTAAAATTTTATTCTAAATCTTATTATCTAGTTTAGTTGTGTATAAAAAACACAAGATATTTGAGTTTTTAACTTTAACAGCGCCACTTTAAGTTTTTTGATATATGTTTTTATTCAAATTATATAATTTAATGAATTTTGATGGTTTATTTGTCATTTAATGAGATCAAATTGATTTCATTAATGTGTTGTAAAGGTTAATAATATTGGGTTGAATTGTCAAAGAGAGGCAGCTTGTTTTGGGGCCACTTTCCTTTTCAGACTGCCACTGGTTTGAAATACTGGAGTTCTTTTGAGTATCTCGAGTTGTTCATGTCTACACGACTGGGTCGGTTCTTGAGAGAAACGCCGGCGCGGGACTCTTGCATCCATATATTTATTCTCAATAGGAAGTGCCTACTCACATTCTTCCATTATTTCTTTCCACCACACTATACATAACACTTGACCACAATTTACTCTTGACAAGAGCAGTGACAATAGGTAAATTTACAGTATGTCAATCACTTCTGATCTCATTGGACAATTATAAAACGTGGAATGATCATACCAAGATTTTTTTAAAATCTTCTTTCTTGCCAAATTCTCGTTGTCAGAAATTGAATTTTTTTGTGATTTACATTTGGGTTTTCAATTTAATTGGATTACGTTCCGTTAGGGAAATGCATTTTCTGACTTACAAAAATGCCAATTTAGGGTTTTTTGCGCATTTTGAGAATTGTACACACGATGGCTATAGGATGAGTTACACGGAGAGTGTAAAGCAAAAGGCCGAGCGAAAAGAAATTAAAAATGTAAATTTGCTTACTTCTTCTCAACATATTTATCAGTAGGGGACAGAACAGGAAGTGTCATTTACTAACAAAACAGTACTTTCTTGGGAAGTTCTCGTATCTGGGCCTTATGTGACTTTTTCAATTTTCCCCTTCTTTTCTCATTTTAGAATTCATGGAAATGGAAAAGAACGGAAATATTTCCTAAAATTAATCATTTAATTTTTGAGGAGGTAATTACTGTAACTATTGTTCTGAAAAACAAGCTCTTCAAGCCGTGAATAACCATACTTTTTTAACATGGGCTTCAGCTTTTGTGTATCTTTAGATTGATTGAATTTTGCTTCATTCATTTAACCATTCGAAGCACAAAAAATTAATCAAGATTTAAAGAAGTAACTATTGAAGCTTTAGAACTAACACTCGGAACTTTATTGGGCTTAATTTTAGGTTAATGATTGACAAAGTTGTACTGTACCTTTCGTTTCCCGTATGAATGCATTATAGGGAAATTCATAGAATTAGCGTGTTAAATCCAAATTATCTGGCTGAGTCTACTTTGTGTGGATTTGTGAATTTTGTAAGAGTTTACTTAATTTATATGAATAATGTAATGAAGGGAAGAAAGCCTCAGGGAGAAGCATTATCTCTTACTCAAGATTCCAATTGAATTAATTCCCATCTTCTGTGGAGGTATGGCGAATGAGGAGTCGAGGCAGATATGCTCAATATTGGATATCGCCCTTTTGGAAATTCATCTGTCAGTTCCTGGATGAAAATTCCTTGTTTGACAGACTCAAAAGTTAGTTTAATGAAAGACCTCTCTCCTCAGGATTGAAAGGGGAATTTGAGGTTGAAATGATCCGAATTTCATGCCTGGACGTTCAATTAAAGCTCTTTCATTAGTTTTTGGTAATTTCATTTATTACTTTTCTTCTTGAAAGTGGTTTCTCAATATTACTAATCTTGATGGTATATTTCTAGAATTTAATTTATTTAATTACGGAGCTCGGAGGAAGGAAAACGGTTTTTAATTACGAGTTTCTAAAATTCTAGATTGTTTAAAAACATGAATAAAAGGCACTGCGAGTTAAATCCAGGTTCAATGAGTGGTTTGCTTGAAACTCCAAGCTAAATTATTTTGTAAATTTCATTTCTTGCATAATCGTCATTAAATTTTTCTTTTTAGGTTCTAAAAAATTCAGCAATATTCTCTTTTCCAAGAATATTTTCAAGTTCATTAGTTAATTTGAAGTCGTCATTTTTAATATTCCTCCAGAACTTTCGTCGTCGAAAGGTTCGAAAATTTTTCACTTCTTTCTCTACTATTCTTTAGTTTACAATTTCTGAAGGACTTTTTTAAATCTTTTTTTTAAATTTACTTAATAAAAAATCTAATTCATTTTAATCACTATTCACCTTTTATAAGCTTGACGATATTGAGAATGTAATTGTTTGCAATTTAGATTTCAGTCGTGAACAAAGTATACATTTTCTTTTCGTTGGAGATCTGAGATTCATCTCGCTTCATATTATGTATGAAATCTTCTTATTTTCAGTTAATTTTATCTCTTAATTCATTTTTAATATTACTTGATTGACATTCTTTTATACAGGTTATTTTTAGCCGAAATTGATGTCATCTGACTCTTTAATTGGAATTTGGTCAACTTTCTCCAATTAGCACTTTTATTAATATTATTTGATGATGATGATATTAATATTATATTACAAAATGAGCTTTACATTTACTTTAGGTTCTATTGAAATTGGTGAAAGGCCAGAAAGAGTCGGGCAGAATTTCAAATTTCTCAAATTCAACTTGTATACTTTTACTGCACAAAAAATGATCCAGTCCACATTTCTATTTGGATTGCAATATGTAATTCTCAGGTAATCGCATCATACCAAGAATTATTAGTCCACTCAAGTTACAAGTTAATTTTAATAAATTGAATTCTCGAGATTCTTGTGTTGAAATGACTTAATCCACAACTCTTCCACCAACACTAATTTCGGCATTTTTATATTTCTAAATTTATTTCTTGTTCTTATTTGAGATAATTACGCATTAAAAAAAAGTTTCAATATTTTTAACTATTATATTCACAATTTGAACCTCGACACAGCACTGAGGAAAAGGATTTAACGTCTAATGATACTTCTAATAATTTCTTCATAATACAGCCAAGTCACAAAGTTGTCTTCTTAAACTCCACACTCAATAAAATTTAAATCCAATTAATTTAATATTTCCATGTTTTTTGTGAAAAGACAATAAATAAACATTTGAATAACCCAAATTTACTTCATTTTATGAAGAGTTGCATCTTTTAACACTATAACTCCCACGGGTCAAAATGATACGGGAACTCCCACGTGCATGTAGGATCCTACATGCTTACCTATAGTACGCCAGACAAGTTATACCATTGCATACAATGATTTGAAATCAAGGATGAAATTCATTTTGACTATTATTTCATTGATAATATTAATTAGTTTATTATTCATTATTTCAAATCATTAGATAATAATTTTAATTCAGAATTTCACAACTTTATATAGTAAGTATTTATATAAATTAAACTATTAAATATTACGTTATATAAAATATGTATAATATAATATACTTAAAAGAGAAAAATGAAAATTAAGGATTAGGGTTGACATCAGGATTAATTATTTGTTTACTACACGGGTTACATATGGCAATTTGGTGTAAATGGAAATGAATTTACATGTCAAGGATCTAAATCGTATTTCAATTTGTATCCAAGTTCCTGGACAGATTTGAGATTTTCCACGTTTAACTTATAAAGGACTAGGTTTCCCATACATGGGGAATTGCCAATCGTAGCATTTGGCTTAAACTCTCCAGTATGATAGAGTTTGACAAGGAGAACAAGAAAAAGGATAGAAGTGATACTTTTATTTCTAACATGATATGCAATTTTCATTGAAATCGAC
>VJMY01000365.1:0-77081 GCA_009869795.1 Neelides sp. FZ-2019 | reverse complement strand
TGTGGAGGATATTTACGACAGGCCCGACAGCCGGCTCGAGTATGTCTGTGATTCAAGGAGTTAAAAAAGACAGCCACCCACCCGGGTCCCTTACCTAAAACATGGAATCGTGAGGTGAAAGCAGATTGTCTCGTTGGAGGTTCTTTATGGTGCTTCCCGGGACGCGAGGTCTTCAGCCCGACAGGTTCCCTGTCCGGACTCCGCGTCAGCCCGAGATCCCAACTGTACAAATGGTTATTAGCCAGGCAGATGGAGAGCTTCCTTAATACCTTTCGGACATGAGCCGGTAGACGATGGAGACGTCCACGATTTTGTTCAGGGCTACCATGGCCGTGTATTGGAGCGGATGCGGCCCCGTGGCAAACAACAACGACGCCTTGGCCAAACTGCTCATTACGTCTGATAAAAACTTCTTTGGCTCGTCTCGCCTCGTGTGACAATTTACAGATACCTGCAGGGACCAACGGCACATTTATTTACTTCTCAGTCTTAAGCGAATCTCTTTTAAATTACTTGAGTTGAGCTGGAAAACTCCAGGGTTTATTTATTTCCTGGTGTTCTCGAGTAATTGGACGCTTGTGATATTTATGAACTCGCAAGAGCTCTCAATACGTCGAGAAATACAATTTTGCCAAAGTTTCATCTCTCTGGATCTCATAAACATCTAGCCAAATATTTGTCGACCTTTATCTAAGGAGACGATCCGAGTTGAGTGGGAATGAGATTTTGAATCGGAAAACCTCATGGTTTACTTTATCCAGTTGAGTGAACAAATAATTAAAGAGAGGGGGCTGTGCTGAGACAATAAAGATCTTGGAGGATTGAAGAGGGAACAATTGAGCGGATTCATATGCAGAGTCATATCCGGGAGCTCAAGAATCGCGCTTACCGAAATGATGGTGTGGAGAAAAGCGGACAAAGCCTTGTGTGGGTCATAGGGAACTTCCGTGGTGGGCAAGATTTGTTGGAACCGCGTGAGGAGAGAGTTGGAGTGGAGGATGAGTCCTTGAAGAATCTCATCAAGGCACTCCTCGTTCGTCGCCACGGACTTGAGTGTCATCAAGCAACGGGCCAACTCAGACCACTCCAATTTCACTGGATCTGTTATAATGGAAATGCCGCGGAATTAAATTAAAACCACATTTTTATTCATCCACTCTTCTGCACAGTGCTCGAAGCCTGGGAAGGAAACTGGATATTTCATAATGTGTTGGGGCTATGTATATGATCGATGCGAACCGAGGATCTTTTCATTTCATGAACCCGCCGCAACTTTTTATTATTAAAATCATTGCCTTTGTTTTCAGACTAGCTATCCTTCATTATATCATTATATGATCCATACATGGGAGACTACTAGTATTCGGGTGTAATGAAATACATGATGAAAAGGAGACGCAGTTCAAAAACGGGATTTTAATTGCCTAAAAGTCTTAAGAGGTAAAAGAAGAAGAATTGAGTTCTTTTAATTAAACACGAGTTTGAGATGTCTATTGTTGAGTACTATTGAGTTCTGAATCTCTGATTCGTTAATAATTGAATTCATTAGTTGAGAAATCAATATAGATTCATTTTCTTACAACATTTATGAATTGGATTTCAATTACGCAAAATTGAAAAAATAATGAAGATTTTTAATACTTTATTTAATCTTTTATTCAAAATCGTTCTTACAAAAGTAATTAGGGAAATTTAATGACTAATTACTTAAAAACAACGTTTTTGAATTAGAAATTTATTCTCCATTTTTCCATTGTTCGCTTGGTTTAGGCGAGATCAGCATAAAGGAGTTTTACGGAGAGTTAGGGCATTAAGAAACAATGGAGGTAGCCAAATGGGGCATTGAGCGAAGACCTCGTTTATCATGCTCCATGCGCCCATTAAATCCAAGTTTTGATAAATAGGCAATTATCTTAACTTTAAGAAAATGTGAAGAAACAAAAGTTGAATGACCTCAACTTTTGAACATACTAAATGATGAAAATTATTTCAAAATAATATTTCCTTTCGATTGTTTAAATTGAATTTATGAACATGAGGGCTCCATTATATTTATTTGCTCAAGAATTTCCCATTTCCTTCATTTCTCCAGAATTTCATTTTTCCGCCTTAATGGGTTTTCTATGGATGTTCCTGAATCTCGAATTTAACTTTCAGACTCAACTGAAGGATCTTGAATGAGCGTAGAGCGAAGAAAACATCATAATGATATTGAAAGCTGATTCAATCTCATGAGGCTTTATAGAAAGGACAAAGGGGGGTCTTTCTATTTAGTTAATAGCTTAATTTCAGAATGCCCACGCTCAGAATTCATGTCACGGACCTCTCAATCATGAAATGTCTTGACAAGTAAACAATTCATTCAAACCCTCCTTTGCACACCTCTTTTCAAAAAGACCCTCGGCTTGGAAACCTCTATAAAACATTACGGAAGATCCAAAAAAACTTTCCTCCTCCGAGCCAGGGAAACGAAGAAGAATGAATAAATGACACAAAGTTGTCAAATCCTTCCGTCTCCATTAATGAACTCCTCATCCAATCTCACTAAAACGCCTTTCATTCCAAATCCTCAAAGGTTCTCAGCCCTTTTATTTTCAATTGTCTCATGACTCATGTGAGAGAAAGGAATATAAATGCCATTTTTCATGTAATTAAAACCAATACCTAAAATTTAAGACAAAGCATGAAAAAAATACTAAAGACGAATTAGACAAATAGCGGCATTTTACCTACATAGAAACCCAAAAGATCAAATAGGGAAATTTGAGAATTTTAAATGGCCAAGATTTGAGTAAAAGAAGAAGCGCGGATTAAATATCATAATAAATACGAGATTATCGTATCAGGGAAAGGGGGATTGAATAGGAGTGAGTTCCTTTGTTGGGCCTTCTTTGCCCAGTCAAGTGATTGGAGATATTGACAAAGAAATGAAAGGGGAGTGTATTACCTGCCATGTAGGATTTGCTCGCTTTCTCCTTTTTCTTCTTCATCTTTTTGTGCTTTGATTCAATTCCATCTTCTCCGCCCTGTTGAGGGAAAAACAGTCAAAGGAGTTCATTTAATTGAATTGACGACCCATTGAGAGACTTGATATTTCTCACGTCTTCCCTAATACTCCTCTTTGACTCATCCCATTCATAGGGCTGAGGCATTTCTCTTATTTTCTCCCGCTCCAGACTCAAGCCGAGAGGAGAGGACGAAAATAAGATTCCCTTTGACCTCCCCACTTCCTATTTAATGCACGGAGAGACTTCTCATGAAATGTCTTTCATGGATTTTACTTTCAAGGGACAATTTCTCATTTCACTGCATTTCAATTCAAGATTTGAAGTTAAATTAATTCCCGGCCCTTTGATCGAGTCAAAGTGAGGGGAGAAAGCAGGAGAAAGCAGGAGAAAGCATAAACCCTCGTCTCATATCCCCATGTATATGTTATCATAACATGAACTCATGATAAAAACTACTTAGGTAATATGTGCATACATATTACATATATACCTACAGATGTATCTATGTACTTTGATGTATTCTGACGATGGTATGTGAGTAATAAGTGTACTTTTATGAATGTATGTGTAAATTATATGGATATACATAAGAGCTTGTGAATTCGTTTAAATGAGATTCAGTTTCTCCTGTCACTTCTGTTCAAACAAATGAACAATAAAAGTGGAAGTGAAAAAACTAAAGAATTTCCTCTCTAATCCCCTCAAATTCTCTCTCCACGTATCCGGCATTCCGCGAAGACAGTGCGAATTTTCGAAGCTCCTTTCCCGTCAGGTTCACTGCTCCTCGGGTTTGCCTTTATGAAGAGAGCTTTGAAGGATCTGGGAGAAAAAGACAATTCACTTTTCCTCCCAGGAATATGAATAGAGAGGAATTAATCCAAAATGCAAATTGGACCCTGTTGGTCCTTCATCATCATCCTGCGAGAGAACAAAAGGGGTGGCGGGGAGAAAAGTTCTCATCAGGGAGTTTAATAAGTTTGTCTGTAAGCCTGTAATCTCCCTCGGCGCGGTGGAGTCCTCGACTAGGTTATATACGTACTTTTGTAATTGAGTTGTCCGTTCCCTTTCAAACTTTATCAATTGAGGAGTCAATCATGGTTCTAATCACAAAATGTTCGCGCCCCCACAAGCTCCGCAAACTTCCTTCCCCGTCCAATCAAAACTAGCAAGTTAGGGAGTTTTAAACCTTTCATTCACAAGACTCCCACATTTAAATTCCTCGTCCACTTTTCACTTTCAGGTATAAACGCATGTATGTATATATTAGTTCATTACTCGAGTTTAAATGGCAAACATAAGGTTCAAATTGCCTTTCATCAAACTTATCTACATACATGCCTTTTAAGATAAAAGTCTCCTTGTATCTTATAAGTATATTCAAATTGCACTAGGTAAGAATAAGAATTATTCATAATATTCAAATACATAGAACTTCTGCATATGTAGTGTATTGGACACAAATGAAATCTCTCATTTGCTTTTACATGATTAATTGATTTTGGACTTTGAGAAGGAATTCCAACCCTTTGGCCTCTGACTCCATGTAAGGAAGTTAACCTGAATCTTATGACAATCCAATTGGATTGTTGAATTTGTTTTTTCAACTTTCTTAAGAATTGTAATTTGTTTCTTGAAAATTCAAATTGCTTTCTCCTTTTATCTTCAATTATATGATTATTACATGGGCTTTTAAAGCATAGTTATTACAATGGAAGAAAAGGAATGAAAACTCAAAGTTTTGTTAAACTTCAAATGAGAAAAGTCTTCGAGGCTCAAAGAGAGAAAACTTATACTTCATCCAATATGCATGTGTGAAGGAATATTAAGACGCGTGTGTATCATTGGTTGTACTTATATTGTACAATTCCGAGTCCATATTCATGAGCCATGCTATTTAATAATGTAGTCGTCCCTATGCATTTGCTCCCTTCAAATTAGAAAATAACAAAAGAGAAGAGAAGAAAGCCCAAAGACGCGTCTCATGAAAAATTTCACAAGTGTAACGGGGTTGATATATTCTAATTACATGATTTGTCCATAATGAAATAACGTCATTCTTGTGGATGGGGCCGAAGTTAATGTAGAGGGAGAGTTGGGAACTTTATTTTTTCCCCTCGGTCGCATGAGAATAAATAAATAGTCATAATACTTATAGACTGAGAAACGGGTGAATAAAGAATGAACCTTGGAAGCTCGGTGGTAAAAGCAAGCTGCACCAATTGGTCCCTCCTTTACATTTAATATTTCTGGAGTTCTCTTGTCCCCGTTGAGTCCACCTTTACTACACTTTTGTATGCTGCCCCGGCTCATTTCCCCTTTTTCACGATGGTATCGAGCCTCATGGAGTTTCTTGAATAGTCTGCTCGACCGTGAACTCATTTCCCGACCTCCTGAAACATTTGTATTTTTCATTATTCTTCATTTAACTTGTTTTTTATTATAAATATTTGGACTACTCACAAAACCCAAGGAAAAAAATTAAAAGAAATGCTAAACTGTAAAAAATAACTATCTACTAGTGATTGCACCCCGGGGATCACCGGGGTTGAATGCCAAAAGCCAACGCCGAATCAGGAATAGAATTGAACCTCTTAAAGTTGAAATATTTTATAATAAAATGTTTGTTAACATTAATCTTTTTATAAGGGTTCCCCGTGAATGGATCCTCCGGGGTTGGAAGGGGATGAAAACCCCGGGGTTAAAATTTTTCGGGGTTTTGGTTTCACTACTACCTACTCATATTTACTCTTATTACATTCCAACATAGACATTAAAATTCAATATAAACAACTTTACTTGAACTAATCTTAACTTTAACATGAATAACTAATTCGTCAAAATATTTAAATTTTTCATCGTAAATATATTTTACAATGTACTGAATAAGTTAATAGTTTAAGTACTCACTTGTGCACAATTTACAAGTAAAGAAAGTAGATACATTAAGCCTGCATGTACATAGTTTAATTTTTAGTAAATTATTGTACGAGCGTGCATTATTTACAAAGTGAACATTTTTAATTGTACATCCATTACTTATATAATAGTTCATGATTCAAAAGTTATTAACACTACATTATTTGATTTGAATGGTAATGGTAAGCATGAACATGGTGTATAAAACATATTTCTCAATAGGAGTTAACAGGAATTGTTGTATTAGGAGTTCTCAAATTAATGCGGTGGCATTCAGGTAGAAATGAAATGATGGATGTTGGGTGAGGTGATCATTACCTGACTCTGATTGATCAGCCAGGAGAGATGGATCGTCTCGTGCCAAGTTGAGCCAACAATCAGCCACAAGCTGTTTCTGGAGTCGGCGGAGCGATGGCAAGAGATCAATAGGTGAAACACCTCTGTAATTTTTGAGTGTAATTTTTGATCCGGCTTCCATCAAATCAAGAATGAGATCCCAGGGTGTTGGAGTCTGAATAACGGCCAAATGCAGCGGCGTGTTCCCGAAGGAATCCTATAAAGGAATTCTTTTTATTGGATTCTCATATATTACCCCATTATTCTCATATAGAAAGCATAGGAAGCTGGAGTAATAGTCCTCTTTCTTCATGGTAAAACTCATATTTATACATCTTGAACCTCTGAGCCAGAAAAATGTCTATTCTTTCACTCCTAGAAACTCAATATTTAGCTCGGCTCATTGATTTTACGCGGAAATTGAATATGAAATGAACTAATTCTTTAAACTACTGTCATTATATTTATGCCGACTTTTAGTAAGTTCATTCCTATTGCATAATTTTATTTTACATATATTTACTATACGTATGTATAATGTATTTATAGTACCTACCTATACAATAGTACCTACTTACCTAAATAGTACTTAATAAATTGAATCATTAATATATAAAATGCATCGTAAGTCACAAGAAATCATATATAAATTGATAATCTTAAATATGTCTATTTTGAGTTGTAACTTGTAACTAATTAATTCTATCGGGAAAAGTTATCAAATGCTCATTTGATTATAAATAAGTGTTCTTTGAAATAAAAATTATTAAGTTGATTATGTGAGTCGAAATTATAAAATAAAGTTGCAGAATTAATCATTTTATTTTGTTAATTGACAATCTTTACAATCTCTCTTGAGGAGAAAAATAGTTGATTTGGCCAAGTCTTTAAAACTTAAAAATACGGAATGAAGTTTGAGGTATTTATATAGATTTGTCTAAATTGTGAAAACTTAAGGTGTCGTTATCTTCTTCACAGTAAAACTTTATATGGTCAGTATAAAATGGGGCAAATGATCCCCGAGGGATGAGACGGAAGAATTAATATTTCGTGCAGGTGTTTTGGGCGAATAACTCGCCATGTCATAGTTTATTAAGGAGGAGTTATTAAGCAAGGAAGAATCAATAAGTGAGCTGACCCGAATTCCAGGACTGGCCCCATGTTGGAGGAGAATCGTCAGCGTCGTGGATCGTCCTCGACAAGCAGCCAGGAAGATCGGGCCCAAAGTCATGAGGTTCATGGGGGTGTAGTGGTCGGAGAAGGACACGTCTCGCCCAATTCCCTCTGAGCCGATCACTAGGAGCTCTTTGGAAATGGCTGGGTTGATCAACATCGGCTTCCGCACGTGGAAGGTCTCGGACCCCACAGACACGTCCGAGCAGGAACATGAGGAGTAGGAGACGCTGCGCTCGGAACGACGACGACTGTGAGCAGCCAGGAGCGAAGAGAAGCTCAGGTCTCTTCCATCTCCGTCGCATTGGTCGTCATCTGTGGAGCCATGAATTCCCCAAATGTATTACACTTGTTTTGCTAAAAGCTAGCTAATATTTATTTTCCCACTCCTCCCCCTTTGTTAAGTGGTTGTTGGGGCTAGAGAAAGCAGGGAAAGGAGTTTTAATGAACAAGGCCCTCATCACTACGAGGAATGCCAGGGAGAACCTCAATTTTCTATCAAGAGGAGAAAATGAATTTGAATAGCGGCAAATTGAAAATTGATCGGAGTTTTGAGAATCTGATTATCGTGTTGTAATTAATCAATGCTCAGGGTTCTTAATTTGATTAGTCCTTCAGTGCACATGGGTGTCTGAGCCGTAGACACTCGTTCTTCCGTGGGACATGCTAATTAAGGTTGAGTAAGGGAAATCCGCTCTAATGGAAGAGCAATATGGACAGGATTCTTTTGAAAGGTCTGACTCGACGTTTAATAAGTGTATTGTCCTTAATTGAATCGAGAAAATGAAGTGAGGAGTCTTCCATAACGAGGGAAGTGAACTGGCGTTCCATTATAGCAAATTGGAATTCACTTTGTTCCCCAATGTTGCTCAACATGTTTTCTCCAGAGGGGCTTTTATGCCCAGGAATGCCCTCCATCCTCCTGAATAATACGTGCGGAGTAGACGGAGATAATAGTGGAGGGAAAACATTCAAATGAATGGGGAGCGCATGGGGGGCTTATGTGGGCTTTGAGACCTTCTGAATAAATTAAACCTGTTCCGAGACTAGGATCGGAAATGGAGTCGAAAAAGACCATTTTCTTCTTGGATGAGAGCGGAGTAATGGAATTAGAGGAGCAATTAAGGACAAGGCCATTTCCCTATGATTTATCTCCCGGGTACATGAGGGAGGTGCGTGTGAGGACGAACCTGTCGGTGTGGACTCCTCGCGCCCTGCGATCGAGAGCAGGATGTTCCTGAAGATCTCGGAGCTCCGACGAAGCTCCGCAAACACGCCTCCTTCGCGGAGGACCGACGAGCTCCCGCGCCGCGGATGCCAGGGGAAGTGAATCGGGGAGTTTTTGAGCGAGATGCTCCGGCGGGCCTCGCGGATGCTGGCCAAGGCCCCGGACACGCCCACGGCCCGCTTGGCCACCGTCCGAAGTTCCAGCTCGCTCTCGAGCGAGAAGGAGCGTTGGCGCGGAAGGAGCTGCTTCGGCTTCGCCCGAAGTCGCGACGCAAAGTTGTTAATCCGATTTCTTTCCGTCGAGGATTCTCGGAGGCTCGAGACCCAGCTTACCCTGCGGTTCATCCGCCGCCCTGAAGATCCTTAATATTTAAATCCACTCTTCCACTCATATATTACTCATGGGTCCGAGCGATCGAGACAGGGGTCATTGGAAGAGCTCATTCCCAATCGCCGACTCCTCTGGGGCACAAAGTCTGAGTCGGAAATGAAGGGACTTACTGTCAAAACGAAACAGACTCCCACAGGGCATGAGAGAAATGAGAAATGTTTTGAGCTCTGAGCTATAGTCGGAAGCCCTTGAGCGGCTCCATAGATTACGACTCTGTTTATTCCCTTTTCTTTCAAGTGAGCGGGGGAGGGAAGAGGGGGGAGGGGGAATCTGGAAAATGATGGAGCGTACCTGGGAGGTCCTCTGCATCCTTTTCGGTCCCCGACGGAGGACCGGATTCCGGGTGAACAATTTCGCAACTATTCTTGGCTCCCCCACTTGATGGCCGCCTTTCATTCGAGGCACAATAAACAACGGAGATGATGGGTCGGATTTCTGACGGGGCTCCGGGCGGCGCCTCCGCCGCCTCGCCACGCTCTTCCCCCTTGGTGGCGAGGTTCTTGAAGGCCTCGCGTCGCAAGTGGGCCGTGCGGCTCTCCAGGTAGCCACCCGGCGACCCGGGCGTAGAGAAAACCTCGTTCTTCCGCCCGTCCCGCGACGGGGACACGCAGCGCGAAGAGTCGCTTGACACGTTCCGCGAGTAGATGCAGAACATCTTGCTGGTCTCGCGATTCGGCGAAGCGTCCCTCGAGAGCGTCTTGGGGCTCGGAGGGGAGAATACGCACTCGGAACCCCAGCCTGAGACCGAGGCGCTCCGACTGCTCCCTGCTCCTGATATTTCATAATTATCAGGGAGCCTTCCGCCGCGGTTCGGGTCCACGGACTCTCTCAATAGGAACCGGAGAACGTCATTAGCTCCCCATTCCACCGCAAGGTGTACGGCATTTGTAAAAGTCACGGGGTTCTCCTCCATCTCCCCGCTAATATCCGGAGGTCTAATGAAAATTTAAAAATTGATTAACCTCTCATTTCCCCATCATTTACTACATTTTTGCCTTGGGCCGCCGGTGGAGGAATCAAACCCAAAATGGGCTCCTTCTCGCTACCTTACTTTACTTACATACACCACACGACGTATTTTAACGCGAAAATGTTCATGTGATTTCATGTATTAGAGATACCTTAATGGCTCAAGAGCTCAATGAATTCCCCAGACTTGTTCAATGAGAGAGACGCGGAGTGTTTGAAAAGCATTTAGCAGAGGTGTGTGAGTGTTGTTCTGGAAGTGCATATGCTCCGTGTGGAGTCTAGTGTTCTCTAATCCAAGGATTAATAAGGATAATAGGAGAGAGAAATCTGGGCACGAGGGATTAGATTTGAATAAATGAACATCTCCGAGTCTCTGGGAAAGAAAGACGGCGAGCAGGACTTGGAGGAACCTTTAATTCCTCCTCTGTGGATTCTGACATGACCCAATTTCCTCGGGTAATCGGGGGAGCCCGGGAGGCCAAGAAAGCTAATTTATCTCCCTTGTTGTTCTCTTAAAGGGGTCGTCTTGTGCGGGAGTTCTGGATATCAAGAAATCTGTCTCGTACCCTCAATTGGCAAGGTGGGGAGATGGGGGGCCGCGATTACCTAATGCTTTCCCCAGACCCTGTGTCTCTGTGTGTGAGTATGTGTGAGTCGACGACCCTCCTTCTTCTTCTCTTTCTTATCTCAAGCCGAGTCAATCGATTCGCGGAAAATTCCCACTCCATGCATTGTTAACTTCCTTGGCCATTATTGACTCCGGCTCGGATTCCTAATTATTCTCCCGCGCGCGAGGAAGGAAAAATCTGTTCATTCTCCGAAAGAAATTACGAGCTCGTAATTGAGAATTCTTGAACCAAAGGCCCTCATGATCCTTGAGCACTTAATCATCAACTCAAAACGAGGAATCTTTTGACTAATGGCTTAATATCGTTAGCTCGACTATAATGGAAAGCCTCATAATTTAACAAGGCGCGTTCCGAACCACTTTCCTTACTCGAACCTCTCAGCCCTGACAGCCCAAGTAGATTCAACTTGACGCCCCCTTGGACTAAAATATTAATTATATTTAGAAAATCACCTCGACTTCCGTTGGGCTTTGGTTTCTGGTCCAGCAGAAATGAATGCATTGGGGCCTTCGGAGCACTCGCCGCTCTCTCGTGGTCGCTCCACCAGCTGAAAACAAAAACTCCCGATTCAAACCAAACTAATCTAATTACCCGCAAACTTTTTAAGCTCTCGCCAAATCTCGAAGATCTCCGAAGACGCTGGCGTACGGAGCTCATGTGTATGCCAGACAACTTCCATTCTCACTACACACCGCACGTTAGAGGAAGATAATTCCTCTCATTACTCTCCCGTCCCGCTTTTAATACACTTTCCCTCTGCATGGAAATCCAATCTTTCCCGCTTTCCTCTCCAACACCCACATGGGAAGAATTGATCAACCGGAAGAAAACACACTTGACAATTGAATATTAAAATAATTCAACCAGAAGAAATCCCAAATAAGGCATGCTTTATGAGCATAATATTTACTTATACTTCTCAAAGGATTATATATGTATTAAAATGAATACCTACTTTAAATATGCCCACATAAATGTTTATCATGTAAAGTAAGTATAGGACAATATTGTGATGATTTGAAAAGGCATATACCTACTACATACATAAATACTTACTTTCATTATTCTTCCTTATGCTCTCGTTCTTATTTTCCTTATACATACCGTAATGTCCCGAAAGATTCCCCGGGGTATCTTTTAAAACTTTTGCCCTGACACCCGGGTATAAATCGGGCCCGGGTATATTTCGGGCTCCGGGTATCTTTAAATAATTGAACAATTTACAATTTACAATTTACAAAAATTCATTTATTTAAACTTAATCTGAAGAATCTGTCAGTTTTGGAAACATGGTCTGATTCTTCATCATCTTCGGAAATAACAACTTCATTTATTTCCAATTGCTCATCATCTTCTTGCGAAATGGGTGAAATTAATATTACCAGGGCATCTTTTGGGCCCCGGGTATCTTTTAAAATCTCATGATGGACCCCCGGGTATATTTCGGGCAAATAAAGGGACATTACGGTATATTCTTTTTTTCTCTAGGATTTTACACAAGGTATATGTAAAGATAATGCTCATTGAATAAGTTTTTAGTGTCCCGGAGCATATAGTGAAGAAAGTAGAAGAGTTCCACATTAAGTGACGTAGTCTATCCAATATCAATATTGGTACACATCGACGTATACATGTGTGGGTTTTTGCTGAACTCTCTAGAATGAGTGACACATCCGAACTTTGGAATATTCTAAAACCAGAGAAGGAGGAAAATAGTTGTTAGCCACCTGAGACCTGAGCCTCCGTGAATGAAGTTTTGAAAGATAGTTCCCCTACCTTCGATTTTGATCAAGAATCAATAATCTATCTTGGAGCCGAGAAGCCTCTATGTATACTATTCAATACGTACATTTATTTATGCCACATTCTCTTTGGTTATCTCCTCCTATACTACTAGACTTGGCTCCTCCTAACTTCCTCCCACAGCCCTTGATGAAATCTTATTAATCTTTGATTCCCCGTCCTTGTTCTAAGAGAAGCGTCGATTCTCCGCCACTCATTGTATTTGACCCGAAACTCGGAATCTATTCACATGTAAACAGTTCCGAGGCATTTGGAGATAACCGGCTCCAAATGATTCTCATGCATTTCACTTCCCCATCAACTCCGCCAACCACGCAGACCTCGTGGGTTTCTCTTCCGCTTTCCACCTACTACAAAGAGATGTGCCATATGGTCCGAACAGTCTCACAAAGATACTCCTTCCTATATACTGGCTACTCTTTATGCAAATTCTAAGGGAGCATATCGGCGATGGAGGCGATACCACGAGACAATGGTTATAATCTATGTACATTTGGAGACTATACATATATGCTCATGCTTACTTTTG
The DNA here is from genome assembly GCA_009869795.1 of Neelides sp. FZ-2019. Lineage (NCBI taxonomy): Eukaryota > Metazoa > Arthropoda > Collembola > Neelipleona > Neelidae > Neelides > Neelides sp. FZ-2019. Next base: position 64,100 of record VJMY01000365.1, on the reverse strand, counting down.
AGTATATATCAAATGCCCATGATTTGTAAATCGCTAATAATTGTTCGAGAAATCCTCTTTTTGGCTACCAGGTATCGATATGGGGCATCAAGTTACGAAAACAGATTGCTAATATACCCATATTCTTCATAGTCTACGCTTCTCATTTGATATTTGGTTAGTCCAGCTAAAATGTCATGTTCTTCTCGAACCCCTCAAATGAAGACGAATGAACAAGAAGGGATTTACAATGTTTTTCTCCGTTACATGCCCAGTTGACCATTAATATTATATGGGGTTTAAGCGGTCGAGTTCTCGCTTAATGAGATTAAATAATTGTGTGTATTTTGAAAATATGGTCGTGCTCTGATCAGTGAGTGATCCCTGGCGGGGCTTTTATAATTCATTTACGATCGCTTCTACAGGACTTTGCGGAAAATGATGAGGGGAAGTCCGGAGTTTGAGGAGGCCTCAAGAGACTCCTTCCACTTGGAGGAAGAGGGAGGCCAGGCGTCAATGGAACCCAAGGATAATCAAATTCAATGCATGAGAAATTAATTGAGCTCCGCTCATGTAAGTGCATCTCTGTACATGTACTCCTATATTGGCCTATATATTACTTATATGGGAGGTGAAGCTCCGAGCTTTTCACTCACAAGCCTCTCCCCTTCAAATTTCCAAATCCCCCGGCAATCAATAATAATAAACCTGACTCCGAATCACGAATCCACTCAAATTCACTTCCTTGAATTCCCCAGTTGGAATTCTTTTCTTTTAAGGAATCATCGATTTATCATATGAGTCTCCTAAGGCAAATCTGGGAAGAATCGGATATCAAAAGGAACCATTATTTATCAATAGGAAATTCCTCCTATTTCAAGCCCCATTAGAATCCCTCTCCAAACGGAGAGTCATTATTTACCTGGGAAGACTTGACAAATGTCATCATATTAGGAGACGGAACCAAGAGAATTCACTCTTACTCAGCCATGACATTCAGAGAGACTTTCATAATAAAGATGACTTTTATCTTCCGAGGAACGTCGAGGTTTATTTTTCTTGTGCTTTTCTATGGCTTCCCCTCCGTGGAGACTGCGGATTTCCTTTTATATTTACAAGACTCGATTGGAGTATATTCCTAATCGAGCCAGTCAGCGGTAATTGGGAAAGGAGTGAAAATAATGCGTTTCCCTTCTCATTTTGAGTCTTTTATTATTCGTAAAAAATATATAACTTGGGAAACATGTTTTCTCTCTTAGTGGGTCTCTTGTCGGAGGCAAAGTTGGGCGTCTCCGTTCGACAGGAGTTCTCGAGGAGAAACTTTTAAAACTCTCTCAAACTTTCATGGAAGACTTTCAATTGAGCATCGAGAGTACTCTTAGCTTTAAAGTCTTTTCCTCAACTTCCTCCTCCTTTATCTTGGTACAAATGAGATATCTCCACGCGAGGACGTGGGGCTCGCCAACCAGGCAAAGTCCTCACTCAATTGCCAGGGTATTAGATTGAGAGGAACCAGACGTTACCTGAAAGCGATCGCGATGCTTCTCAAAACACTTCCTCGCCTTTGGCACGTCGTTGGTTCGGAGGGCTCTGTCGAGTATAGCGGCGTCGTAGGAGAGGTCGCTTAATGAAGACGCTAAGCTGTGAAGAGGAAGTTACAGAGGATTGAGGCCGGAACCTTTTTATATGCCCTGCCGGACGTGTGAAGTGGAGGGATATAACCCGTGCTCTACACACAACTCCATATGCTCGATCTCTGCACATTGAGCCGATCCGAGCAGTATAATGTGCATAGACGGGAAGGAGCATAGTAAAGACCACGAGGGCTTTGCTCGTGCCTAATATGTATATATCCCCTCACACACACGCTGGCCGCGAAATGGGCGAGGAATAAATATTTACCCGAGCTGTAAACGAGTGGAGGAAGTTGGCCATCGTACCTGTTATGTCGGCTGGATGTGAGAGAGAGATGGGAGGCGGAGGCCGTCAGGATTCTCGGGGAAAGAAGCTCCGGCTCCGGGAGCTGATGACCACACGACGTGTTCGGAAATAATGGCGGTGAGACGCTCTTGTTCGCCATCGAGGCCGGAGGTGAGACCCCGAATTCATCTTCTCGCCCATCCTCTGGACAGCTCTGTTTCACAATATCACAATTGGAACACAATGAGAGGAGAGAAGTTTCCGGCGGAAGGATCATATTTATACCAAACATGCCCTCTCATTCCTACCTTACTTTCTCCAACGTGCCTAGATCTCAATTTTTATTAATCTTTATTTGCTTTCTATTTAATAAAATTGAACTGATTGGGACAAAAGCATTCAATTTCCATGATTCCTTTGGATTGTGAATGCATTAATAAGGCGAGGGATGGAAAGGTTTAGGAAGAGAAAGTAGGGGAATATATAGGGAACCATACATTCCCCTTTGTATATGGGGAATTAAAAGGATATGTGTCTGAGAATGTTCGTGTGATTGGAAGTTCTTATAATATTTAATGCTAATTAGACCCGGCGTAATCACCAGTGTTTATCAGAGACTATCTGATGTGTAATGAAATGATAATGGGCCAGTGCATAGCGTGAGAAAACCAGATGCATTTCCCGAGGAATTGGACCGACCTTCCTTGAACTCGACTGAGGGGAAAGTGGGAAGTTATCTAATCCACTTTCTCGAGAAGACTAAAAGAGGAGCTGTTCGTATCGAGTAACATTTAATAAGAGCCGATCAATTATATCTTCTCGACAGCCAATATTGATTTCTTTCAAATCATTAGGCTCGATCAATATTTCAAACGTATAAAACTCTCCAGGCCCCGGAAATTAAACCATTGGGTCGAAAATGGTAAGAGGGGAAAGCCACCTTTTACGAATGAGCTGTTAGTAAAACAAACCTACTTGAGAAAACAACCAATGTGCAAAATAGCAATGTGGCGAGGAGCGAGGAAAGAAGAATACATTAATGCCATTATTCTTCATGCCCTTGTTAATAATTACGTTACATGTCCGCTAAAGTTCTTTCCTATTGGCCAAACTCAAATTTACGAATGTTTGCAACCCCATGTTTAGGTTTAGCAAACAATTGGGAATTCTCATTGTAGTTAGAAAAAACATCTTCTTCCCATCACCCAGGCCCTCGCAACTCATGAGAATATCAACTATCTCTCAATTTCAAACCATTGCATTTATATTTAAAGCCCTTGATAAACATTTGAAGGAGCTCCATATAACCATATGGATTGGGCAAGGAGACGTGTCAGGCCAGGATGTATTACTTCATGAGCCTATACTCTCCATCGGCATGGGGAAAGTCTCTCAATTCTTGTGCAAATAAAGAGCGTAATTATTGAACTGAATAGATAAATAAAGTTTATTTCTTCTCGGATCTGTTTCAAATTCCCATAGGTCTTTGAGAAGAGTAGAGAGGTCAAGTCTTGGAGAGCTTAAAAGAAGGTAAGCCGGGAAAATCCTCCTTTTATTTCCAAGAAACCCTTTGCCCCCCCAGAGACCTCATTTGGCTTTCCCGTCTTACATTTAAAAAAGGACTTGGCGTCAAAGGCCATGAGAGCTCAGGGAGAAGTTCTGCCAAGGTGCGTGTGTCTGTCTTTTATTGTTTACATGTCATTAGAAAGGGATTGTCCTTAATTGCGCGAGTTTGGACAGAGTCATAAATGCATTATCTTTCAATTTCCCCATCTCACTTTGGGCAGAAGGAGGAGAAAGGTTGAACATGTAAATACCTCCCCGGTAGACTCCTATATTTTTTATTGAATAAAAAGGTGGATTTACGTCCTTGTGAATATTTTGGCCCTTTCTCCGAGATCACATAAGCAAATTTAACCTTAAGATAAAAGAGGGATATGAAAGTCCCCCGGAGTCCTTTGACTTTCTCTTTTTGAAACTTGGGTTCTTACAATCTTTTTTGTCTTTCTCTCCTTTTATTTCTTACACTTTGTTATGTAAGATGAAAAAGGAATCGATTTGAGAACGAAAGGAAAAACAGTTTTTTTTATTTCCATAAAAGAAAAATTGCGAGAGGTCTGATGGTGAGTTTTCACTTTGCTAAGGAAAATACTCCCACTCAAGTCTTCCCTGAGGCCGGGAGGAATAAATTCCATTAAGGGTACTCCGCGGATCCCTGACGAATCTGGGAAGCTGGGAGTCATCGGGCCGAAAATGTATGCTAAATATTTGCTAATGAATTTCCTAGATTAGGTCCTTGTGTGGCGAGGTCTTACCTTTGGGTTCCGCGTGAGGATGACGTAGCCTAAGTCATTCTGAACGCCGAACGGATAGACCACCTCATTCTTCTCTTTAGAACTCGGCTCGGCGCTCTTCGCTACTCTGGCAACGCCCGGCTTCATTCTGTACAAGGAAAGACAAAAGTCATTAATATTTAAGGACTTGGTTAACAAACAAATATGCGTTATGGGGCTCAAAGTTTTTCCCCGACCGAGAGAATCTTAATAATAATCACTCACTGACTCGCCTCTTTTCATCAAAATTTCACGAGGCTATAAAGCTTAATTTCCATCCTCAGTCTTCAAATTTACTTCCAGCCCACCGACCTGATAAAAAGATCCGCTCGCTTCCTCCTTCCCCCTAAACGCCAGAGAGGAGTCAAATAAATAAAGATCCCTCGATCACCGGATCCACTTTAAACTCCAAGAACGCCCAGCGATCAACTACTTTACTCCTTTATTTATTTAATATTTGAGAGGAATCCCCGAGTTCGTCGGCTCAAGATCACTTCCCCCCCAACCACCCCGACAATGGGAACTGGAAAGTTCTGTGCTAATTTAAATTTTATATTTGAATTCCTCTAACTTTCCCATTTGACTGGTGCTCTGAGGAATTCATCCTTTTAACACACCTGTTTTCCTATTCCTTGGTGTCGTCCTTGGGGATTTTGATACTTTATTGAAAAAAATCCACATTTCCCGGCTCGACATTTATTTAATTTATGACTAATCCCTCAGATTCCTAAAACCCCCAACTAGGGAGCTCCTGGTGGAATTGGTTAATTAAACAAATTGGCGTGCATTTGAGAGAATAAACGTTGTCTTGTACCAAGAACTTTGCTCATAGTTTTATTTACATTCTATTACATTAAGTATTGATGAATTCATAAAATGGTTTTTTAAGAGTGAATTTCATTTGCTATCAACTTACTTATAGTCGCCACTCAACCACTCGAGTAATAAATGAATAAATTGCACTAAATTGAAAAGAAGGAAAACACGGGGGGATTTGCACATATTTATATAGGTGGGAATAAAGCTTATCATTGATATCCTGGAGCTTAACGTGTTTAGCCAGCGTGGGCTTCAATAAATATAAAAAGTGTAATAGGCAAATATTATTGGAAATTAAGCAGGATAAATAGAGATTCTTGAAGTATTTAGCGATTTCACAGAGCTAATAAGCCCATGTTGGCAAATTATGGAAAACACGATCCAGATGTTACGTGCACATAAATGTGAGAATTCACATTGGAAGCTAATTTGCTTCCGCACGGGATTCCACGGGATTTGTTTCCCTTTATAGCATGAGGAGATGGACTGGATGTAATCATGCGGCCACAAAGACTCACCTATCAAAATACCCAAGCTAAATGCTCTTGTTGGCTTTCTCCACATTTCCATTCCCATCTCATGTGCGAGGTATGGAATGGACCAGTTCACAGAGACGAGATTATAGTCATAGAGCGAGGAATAATCTGAGAGCGGATTATAAAAGAAAGTCTTCTCTATACAGCCGTCTGCTGTGGAGTGCGAGATGTTCCTTTGAAGCGATTTGTCATCTGAGCTGGTTCTAATCAGTGAGGGAATGGATCTTGAGAGAGATTGTGGGAACGCGCGGGGAGAACGTTGTTGGGGGATTAGAGAGCCATGAGTGACTTACCATGCAGTATTATCTCCTCTGGAGTCTTGAACTACATAGACGTCTACCAAGGCGGTCGACACCCCTTCCGACCTTCCATTCTCAGCCCATCATGTCTTTGCCACCAGTCCTCACATGCCCTCGCGTCCCAACTCCACAAATCCCGCGAGCGAACGTGGGCCAAGTTGCGGGTATTTACAGTGACGAGGTTGGGAGGCAAAACCGGCACCGGGCCGCCATGCCGACTCAAACCTCCTTGCAGAGCTCTAAGGCCGAAACTGAAGAATGAGTAGGAGTCCCAGGAAGCTTTATACGCGAATCAGCCTGGGTGACTGCGCACCCGGGCTTCTCAGCCTCCCGAATCCTATCTGGTGTTCACCTTAGACTCACTCCCAGCCCACCTTCGCCCTTCCGTGTACTTCCCCATCCACTCCGCCCCCCACTTCTCTCTAATGAATTAAATTTGAATTGTTTTGAGTAATCAGTCCTCCTCTCAGGTGATGCAAGGGGCTGAGGGGGAATTGGGAAATTCTGGAGAAACTCTGAGGATTTCTAAAGAAACTCCCTTCAAACCCCACGACAGCCCTTCATACATGCGAGGCGACGTTTCGTAATAAATAAAACCTTTTAGCTACCAGACCCGGTTTTTCACATTCTGAGCTCCAAGTCTACTTTTTTCAAGACTCTTCTGAATACTGAATGAGGAATGAAACTCTGTCAAGCCCAGATTGGATAATTAGAGGTGGGTTTGGTGCAAAACAGTCGTTTCTCTTACACCTACGGGCATCTTTCGAGAAACCCTTCTTCGACTAACAGAGCCAACTTTTTCTTCCAAGGAATAGTCAAAATATCGATTGAGGTCAATTTCCCTTGGTCCCACCGGACAATGGCTCTTTTCTATCATATTCCCACTTGTCCAACTCGATTAATTTCAACCTTAATACTCTTCATTCCTATGCCAAACAAATGTATTTATTGATCACGCTGAGTTTTCTCCTCTTACATAATCAAGTTTGTCTTACTCTCAAATGCTCTCCTATGTTCTATCTATGTAACATACCTTAGCAGTATGTATGTAGTTGTTCCTTCCTCCTTTCAGTGCTTATGCATACATATAAACTTCTATCTTCTTAATTCGCATTGAGTTTCGTCTAAGGAAATCCTCCATCTCTTGTGGATTTACAAGTCGAAGAGGCGAGCATTGTTTGATTGACTCAAGGGGGTTTCCATTGAAGGAAGTTAATGGAAGGATGAGCGGATGCTGATGAAGCGAAAGTGCCTGGAGGGGCAGGTAAAAGGATATAGTAAAAGCTTCCTCATGTCTCATTCCAGAGTCACATGCAGACGCTCCATCCCCCCGGCTCATCCACCAAGAAGGATACAAATACGAAGAATTCTTCCTCAAAAATCAAAGGTGAAAGTGATTAAGGACCTTGGAGGCCCACAATCAATTCTCCTCATTCAGCCCTCAATGACCACCCGAGGTTTTGCCAACATCAGACCCACATGAATGAAAACCTCACGAATGAAAATTTCAATCAGCCTTCCTCAAATTCTCATTTCAATTCTGCCTTTTAAGTCTTTTTCTCTTGTTCCACTCTTAATCTCTTAGGAGGCTCCGTACATTGCCAAATCTCTTTCTTCAAATCATCATTTTATTTTACTCAGTCAGAACCATCAAAATAGAAATAGATCTATTTTATATACCTAGTAATATATAAGTGCATTACTTGTGTATGTACATTATATCATGTACCATGGATGTTAATATTATGTTTAGCAAAATGATGAGATTAAAAAAGTGCTTTTGGGCATTAAATTCAAAATCTCTTTTTATAAAGATTTATGAACTGATTAAATTGTCCATATGACAAATGATGGTTTTGGTAGGATGAAGAATGCTCTCCTCCTCACATGTGGAGTCTCCTTTTATCCTTATTCTTTCCCTATGGGTTCTTATCATCATGCTGCGGATTAAGAAACGTCCAATATGCCAGAGTCAAAGATAAATTGAATCTTGTTCATCATTACATGGATGGCTTCATTATCGACCTCGAGTTGAATGAGAGAAAACCAGGAACATAATTATGACCTCTTTCTACCAAGACTAGATCCGACCTAACGGAAATGGATGGTAAAATGTGAACTCGCGAAACTACAACCAACATAATGTGCATCGCTGGCCCTATTGCTTGTCGTATACTAACAATAAGTACCTACTTATAACCTAAATAGCATGTCATGCATATTATTATATGGGAATATAAGGGAATATCATATCAAAAACACAAGGAAGTATCTGAGTGAGTGAATATATATCACTGAATTATACTTATGTAGTACTACTCATGTAATATTTATTTACTATTAAACACGTGAGTTTTGATTTAATTAGAATAGTAACGAGATTGTTAGTATGGAATTAGACCTGAAATGCTTTTTATGATTTTCCCTAATATAATGCAAGGAATTCATCGTAATTCATGATTTTCTAAATTCATCAAAGTATATATTTGAGATATAATATAATGTCATTTTTGGCAGTAAATATGAAAATATACTCTACTTAAGAACATTATTTTGATGACGAAGTCCATGGTCTTTGATTAATGATTAACTTGAGTGAAATTGTCATATTACTCGAGACGCAGACTCATTACTTACATAATACAGTAATGTAACAATACATAACATAATATTCACAATATGTATGGATTGGGAAATTAATGAAGAAAGTTCCTAGGTTTATGTAAAATGAGTTCCTTTTCATGTTTAGGAGTCTCAAATGACGAGAGAGTTGGGAAAGGTGAGTGAATGAAAGTTTTTTTTCTTGGAGTTCTATGGAGGCTTTGGGGGAAGTGATGAGTTGAAGTAGGAAGTAATGAGGGGAAAGTGAACAGTGGTTTTAATAAAGAAAGATCTGCGGTTTCCAGGGACTTTCTCCTTGACCAACCAATGGAATGAATGGGCCAAATTTCACATTCAGTTAGCTCGACGCTCGGTTGCAAATGATGAAAGAGGCGGAAATTGCATTCTCCCAGTGAGTCCGAAGAAGGTTGAGGGGATCCATCTTACTCCTCTCGGTCTGTGGAAGCGACTAAAATAGCTGCCCATCTCACCCCACTTCAAAGTGAATTCTGGAATTCGGAGGGAAGCTTGAAAGTCTTTAAGTTGATGCCTTGGTCATTTTCATTAGCATCAGGTCGTTGGGAAATGAAATTCACTTTGATCCGATTTCCTCATTTTCATGGTTTGGAAGGATGTGGAGAAGAGTCAGACACATGATGGGCCCAATCACGTCAATAGCTATTCCGGGTCTCCTTGGCGGTATATGTAGCTAGACTCGGGAGCTCATGAACTTTTCAATGGTAATCGCCAGGGTTTCATTAGACTCATTTTACTACTCGTCAGCAAGTCCTTCCTAATTACTCTCCTTGGTGGTAAATTTATAACTTCCTTTCTTCTTTATCCTTATTCCTGACTCTCTACGAATCCTCGCCAGAAACGTTCAAAAAGAGCATGAATATTTAAATATCTAGATAACATGACATCTAAATCCAATTTCAATCCCAAGATATACAACCGAACTTGGCATTTTAATAGTCTTATCTAGCTAATAGTCGCCTTTTGCTACTGGCGTAGTCTTTTATTCGTTCGCTTCGTTCAGCTACACAAGTAGTTAGTTTCAGAGTCCCATTTTCCTCTTACACATTACCTTATTATTTATTCAGAATCACTTATCTCGTATTACATTTTAATTTTTACACAAAAGGTGCCTCAACTTTAAATGTCAATGAGCTTCAGTTGGAAGATATTATATAAACAGTCTTATTAAAATAACTGATAAGTGACTACACTATTTAGGACTATTTGCTTAAATTTAGTACCTATGCATACCCATAGAACTTAAATGCAATTTCAATATGATTTCCTTTCCACGACATGGTCATTTACCTGGAGAATTTCAATATATGCAAAAATTGAAATTTTTGAAAGCTCATACGAAGAGTTGGCACAAAGTTAGCCCAGAGCATTATTCATCAACTCAATTTCACATTTAATACTCGAAAGCGATAGTTCGGGAAAATGGTTTCTTGAGAGTCTCCCCAATTTCTTGGATTCAAATATTCGAATATTCTCGAAGCTGAGATTCAGTGGGCGGCCGGCTGAGTTTCTTTAAATGAAGATTGAGATAATTAAATTCGTTTTTGGGCCCAGATCGATAATAGATATGTTCATGTCAGGGGTAGAATTGGATTTGGTAATGCGATCTCGGGCTCGGGGCTGAGAAAACGCAATTCAAGTTAGGTAATTTCTTCAGGGCCCAATATTGCCAATAAATAATGATTCAATTTTTTATATTATCATAGATATTTTAATGAAATGTTTATATCACATGTATATACAATCTGCATATATTAAAAGAACATTTAAGGTAAGTAGGGAAACGTTCCTTTTCCATTTAACCGAAATTCAGACATAATAAATGAAGATATGCTTTTTAGATTTGTACTTAAAAGTATGTACCTATGCACATGCCTAAAAGTAAATATGTTCATAATAGGTAATAGTATAAAATGTATATATATTAGTATACATATATGCCTTATTGTTATTAGTGAGTAAAAATAAGCATAATTTAATCATGAGTTTTGTGTGTACATATATAAAATAAGGATTAATTTTATAAATTTAGTAATCGTTCCGATCCTATCGTGAACATATGTACAGTGTGACTAAAAAGTCCATAACTGATAGACTAATTCACGCGACATCTTAAACAATGTTTGACTCACAAGCACTGTAAAATTGGAAGCAAAAATAAAATCTTTATTTATTCAATGTGTCTGTATGAACTCGCGTGCATTAGTCTATCAGTTATGGACTTTTTAGTCACACTGTATATGTAATAAAGGTGAAAATTAATTGGTTCAGAAAATTTTCAACAATTTACTTTATAAACATTTAAAATATTGATATTGGTTCATTATTTATACAAAGAAATATAACAATCAACTTACAAGTGACACATACAATACAATTTTAATTTTTTCTTCCAATAAATGGCATTGTGGTTCTTAGACCATTGACACTTTTCGTACTTTATGCTTTTACTTAATCAGCAGATGTGGCGTATTATTTACAAGATTTTTTTACGTATAAGAAATAGCTTTATTATATGTACACTATCATTAAACTAACATTAAATTCCTTTTTATCTTCAAAATTCACTTCTTATTTATAGTCTTTTGTCTTGTGTTTTATTTAAAGTTATTTACTGAATAACTCTTAATCAACGAGTAAGACATTTTGCTGTTCTTTGAAATCGGTAAGAGCTAATAAATCATGTTACAATATTCTTAGCAATAAAAAATAAGTCAACGTTAACTGAAATAGTTAAGCTATAATCTTATAAAACATAAGTAGGTAGTTATTAAAGAATAGAACTTGGACTGGCTTTAAGAAAATTAAAATAAAATCTTGCTTGTGAGATTTAGTCATTATTAAAAATTAGTATATTCCCGTGTAAAAAAATGAAAATTTAATGTCGGAAATATCTTTGTCTCGGAAAAATAGAAATATTTATGTTTATAAACCAATTTAAAACCAACTTTAATTATAAATAATCAATAATTTTAAACAAAAACTGACAGCCACAAAAATAAATCACAATTTTCCCTCATGATTATTTACTTTAGCGGAAGCATCGAGATTTGTACGTAAATTAATAAACTCATTCTACTCTGTGATCTTATCAGTGAATCACAGGTCAAACGAGCTAAAGAAATTCAATTAAACAACTTAACAAGAGGTATTTCTAAACTACAGGTATGTAACTCTTTAAGAGTTATATTGAGACTACCAATATTCAAATTTTAAATATTGTTTTGAATAATTATAATTTTAACCTGAGAGAACTCAAGAGTGAATGGCATGGAGGCTTACATTTATTGAGGTATCACGCCATTACCTCATGAGAAAATAAAAATAAAAAATCTGTCGACAATTATGTGTCAATTTCAACTAGTGTTAATCGATGAGAATTCTCTCGTTCAGGAGTTGATGTGTCATTGGGGAGGCTAATTATAGAACTTTCAGTGTCAGTGTCTTCGTCATTGTTTGCTCCAATGCCGACGCCTTCCATCAACTCCATTTCATCGATGAGTAAGCAGAAATTGTCTGAAAGAATAAATGGAAACAAAGGATTAATTTCTTAATTACATTACTTCTATCACAAGAATATAATTTCTCATTGGTTAAACATTTAATTAAAAGAAGGCTATGGAGAATTAATTGCTCAAAATCGACAATGAATTAAAAAATCAGAGGTAACATATAATTATGATGAAGCGAGTAAGACAATTTTACCTGTTTCGGTGGTGCTGGTGATCATATGAGAGTCGGATGAAATAATCGCAGTGTGAAAAGAAGATTCTGGGTTCTGACGTCTCTTCAAAATATGAGGAGTGACGGATTGTGAGTTTCGCCCTCCCACGGCCCCATTTTGTCTATTTGATGAAGAAGAATTTCCCACGGTTGAGTTTCCAAAGGTTGAACTTCCAGAAGAAGAGGAGGAGGAGGAGGAGGCGGCAGCGGCGGCGGCTGCAGCTCCATTAGCGGACCTCAGTATCGAATTCCCAACTCCAATCGCTCCGCCTCTTGCGAGATGCTGAAGTTGGTCCAGACGTCTCTTAAGGTACTTCTGCTCCTTTAATAGTTGATCCTTGAAAATCGTGTGCTTCCTTTCTTTATCCTGGAGAGTCTGTCAAGAAATATAGAATCTTTAATTACAACCTACATTAATATTTTAAAATGAAGATGAACTTTTAATTACTCCAACTTAACAATGACCCAAAACGAAACGTGAAAAATATTACCAATTTCTATTTTTACCCTGATCAGTCTTTTATCCAATTAATATGATGATGCATACTGATTTTAAATTAAAAACTGAGTAAAAGTGTTCTGACCTTAATGAAGTGCCTGGATCTTGTGAGGAGAGTTAAAGTGGTGTGTTTCTGAACATCGGGACCCATTGGCACAACGTCCTTCAGTCTCTCGAGGCAATCTTTCAACTGAGCTCGACGATGCTTCTCTAATTCATTGTGATTCGACCTTTTTATATTCAAAATAAATGATTTAATTGCCATCAGCCATCCAAGGAATAAGAGGAAAATTAACCTGTTATCAGGAGAAGCTGAATCACTTTTCTCATTACACTCAAGTGGAGGAGATTCCCCTCGTTCGCTTCTTACGCTCTTCCCCTGCTTAGAAATGGAATCATCTAGGGACATTTGCCTGTTCCCCAAACAAATTCCTTTAACCAAACCTAAGCTCAACAAAATCCTTCACTACACACTTTAATTGTTCACACTTTAATTAATTATATTAAGGGTCCTGGTGGTCGTGTCTTTTTTTGAGTCTCTTTCATCATTTAGCGCACGGAATATGATTGGACTTAGTTTGGGGAATAATGAGATTCAAAAATTTAGACGTTCATCGCCTCATAAACATGATTATAACAACTGAACTTGCAAAGAACCCCAACAGTAAGTCCCTTCTTCTCTTTCTTTCTAGAAAATCCTGAACGATTTCCTCCATTCGATCTGCCATCAATCTAAACCGCTCTTCATTTGCTGCATCACGAGCATCCCTCAGATCTTCAGTCTCTCTCCGTTAACATTGCTGTTAGGTCTACATTCTTAAAAACAAAACAACCAACATTAGGAATCGTACTTTTAAAATAAGAACTAATTTAGAACTACTGTTAAGTTAAAAACACTGTGGGTTACCACTTGAAAATGTACGTGAACTTTTTAAAATATTTTCACCATATTTAACTAAAAATACTCTTCGAAATCATGCGGCTTCAGCAGAAACTCAACTTTTGACAGCTTTGATTTTCTTCAGATCGGGCTCATTTCAATATATAGAAGGAACAATTGGGGAATTTTCGCAATTAACAATTTCACGATCAATTCAAAGAGTTTATACAGTAATTAGTGAAAATTTTCTCAACGAAAGTATTCATTTTCCAAATGATGTTCGTCGATTAAATATATAAAAGAGCGATTTTTTGATATTGGAATGCTTCTCAATGTATGTGAACTTGTAGATGGAAGTCACATTTCCATAAAACGACCAATGTTTGGAGAGAATTTTAATTAATCAAATTAAGTTAAAAATTGTATGTATGTATACAATTTGAATAAAGTGGCATTTAATATCATGAATTAGTAAATAAACATTTGTATTGTCAGTTCATATTCAAGGTATTTAAGTATTAATTCTTAAGTATCCAAAAGTATACTTTTACTTGCTAAGTTTTTCATTTTTGGCTACCAGAATCTATCTCCTGAAGTCAGTCAGCGCTTTCATAAAATGACAAAGAGATATTTAAAGCTACGATATTTCAATACTAAAAAATGATAAAAAAAAGCATGCAAAGCAACCAAAAAGATAAGATAAATTAAAATTCAAACCTAACCTAACCTAATAGAAAGAACAAATAAGCAAATAATGAAAGAATCTGGAAAATTAAATTGAGAAAATTGGAATCGAGAGAAAGCAACAAAAAATTAAAAGTAATGAAATAATGAGAAGAAATTGGGCATATAACTTTGTCATTTTATGAGAGCGCCGCAAACTGACTTCAGATTCGTAATTAGCACACTCGAATTAGTATAAAAACATTCACCTTATATTTAATTTCGTCGGGCTACATATTGGAGCTTATACCAAGGAATGCATATTATGTAGAGATAAATTCTCAAATTTAAAAAAAATTCTCTTATTTATGCCCAGCATTGTGTTATTAAATAGGCATGTGAAGTTTACTTAACACAAAGTGCGTCTGCACATTTAAAAATCGAAATTAACAATACAGAATTACCTATCATTTGTAAAATAATGACAATACCTTGTAAATCGGGGAATATCTCGTTTTCAGTATTCCCGTTCCGTGTTGGTGAGTCTAAGAGGCTATTATGATCAGCCTCTGAAAATCCTTGAACATAGAAGGGAGAAGAATGAAATAAATGTAAAACTAAAAACCAATAAGAATCAAATCCACTTTCCAAAAAGGTTATATATTTCTAATTATGTCACATGCAGCCCGAGAGATTACTAAGGGAACATACACAAATCTCGTGACGCTTTAGGGGGGTAGGGGTCCTGGATTTTGTTGGCCCTTAAGGTGGCCTTTGCTCACTTCTCACTCTTTTCCCCTTGCCTTGGTTTGAGTGAAAGCTGAAATTTTGGTTGGGTAAGTTTCATAGTTAAAAAAGCTTATAGAGAGAAAATATTTTAGGGAACGTTCACAAATGATCTCACACTTTTTTCCCGATTTTTGGACCTCACCCCCCCCTTTTCACGCTTTTTAAGCCTTTTGGCCTGTACCTTCAACATTACGCGTCACACTGGCCTGACCCCCCTCTAGTGTGAGATCATTTGTGAACGTTCCCTTACCAATAAAAAATATTTTGCCTCGTGCATTTAATTAAATATTTCAACTTTTTAAAAAAAAAAATATTCATTTTAAAATAATAATTTCGGATTTTTTATTTTAAATTTATTGTAAATCGTTATTATATTAAAAGAAGACTTGTATTGTAGAAGACTTGAAATGATGAAATTTGATATCAAATTATATAATTGTATAAATTATATAAATATGAATCAAAATAAGAGGGAATTTTCGATCGCAAAAAAAATTTATTCATGCAAAAAAAACAATTTATTGTTGCCAAAAACGGTAAATTATTCTCCTATGGGTAAACTCTACTATATGATTTTGGTATATCGATAAAAATGGCCTAAAAGAAGTGGCGTAACCAATATCATAAAAACCAAGCCTTTCCTTGGTCCAGAATTTTAAGGCTTATAGCATATGAATTCGAGAAAACACGATGCTCCAGAGTTTTAATATGATTCCCTATAGAAAAATTTAGAGAATCGCTTTTTTAAAGCTTGTACGCACACTAGATACGCTAGATAAAATTGAATTTTTGAGAAAAATACGCTATAGGTACATGCAGACAGTATAAATATCATGTGATTTTTAGAAAATATTTTCTTATTTACGTAAATATTTTGCCATTCTTTTTAAATGTTTAAATAAATATTCCTCGATTTTTAGTAAATATAAATCCTATCCATAGTTATTAGAAAAGGTCACCTTACTTTATCGCTAGTACTGTCGAAATTTAGGAAATGAGAACTAATTAACAATTAATTAGTTAATTAATTGTTAATTAATAAGAATCATATTACAGTTTATAAACGTGTTCTTAATGAAGCAAGAAACCCAATGCAGCCCATATAATTATAGGTGATATTAACTGTGATTTATTCAATGAAAACTTTATGAAATCACCTTATCTTCTGACCTGCATATTTAGGAGTAAGTTCACGACCATAACATTTTTATACAAAGTTCCTTCAAACGTTTGAAATCCTTCGTTATCATTGACAAAGTAAACATGAACACTCGAGCTGATCGTTTGTTATTCAAAATTGGTAAATCTTCTTTGTCTCCAATTTTCTCCTAGGAGCTTTAGTCGTTCAGAGTCCTTCCATCAATTCACAAGACTGAATCTCTCGGCTCTCATATTTCTCTTTTCCAGTCAAAACGTCTATTCATCATCATGAACAGATTCGTATCACTCATATTAGGTACATTCATTTCAATTATCACTATAAGTGTTATTAACTCCTAACACCTTTTTCTTTAACACTTTAATAGTGAAAGTAAAATATTTTTTATCCTCAAACCCAACTTTCCTACTAAATTCCCTATCTTAAAAATTTTACCTATCAGGTTTAAATGTGTTAGGATGTAAATCAAAAAGTTGAACTGATAATTGTGCTTTTTGCAGTTTCCTCGTTGCTGTACTTTGCGTACTTTGCTCTCGGGCGAGGAATTCCGGGAGATTCGGACTCAAATGGGAACGCAACTGATGGGAAGAATAACGACAGCATTATCATCGTTCTCAAAACCATTTCCTTCCCCTTCGACCTCAAGGATAACTTCGACCAGAATGGGGCTTCGTTGAGTCCGTTGAACATTTCGCAAGCCGAGCACACACTCCATGCGAGAGATCTTCCACCTCATGAATTCGAGATGCTCAAAGTAAGTGCAAATCGAAAATCCGCTATAAGCTCAATACAATTGCCAATAAATCCTCTCTTATACCTTCACACAGTAGCTGACTTGGAGTCAAATGTCAAATCTGAATTCCGTTACATCCATCCAATGCAAGCAATATGATGCTAATTATTCGCTTTGAATTTCATTTTTCCAGACGACGTTGAATAGCTTGCGTCCTGTTCCTGGTGCTATCCAGGCGGACCGGCTCAGCTATTTTGCAAAGGCTCTCAATCTCTCAGGGTCTGAGGTACGAAGGATTTCCATAAATTCCATTTTCTTTTATCCTTCATTCCACTTCTTTTTTACATCTTAATGAATAAAATCAAGTCAAATGCAGACAGATGAATGATAATTTAAAGCACAATTGTTTAAGCTTAAGCTTGTTTTTGCGATTAGTAAGAAGATCTGTTTGCGGACACAAATGAGGGAAAACAATTTAAATAAATAAATGTATTTTGTGACTTTCAGATCCTCGAGCTGAAGAAGCTCCTTGAGAACCCCACAGCGTCTACTGAGCAACTTGGATTAAAATCTCGACGTGACGTGAAGGAGCCCCCGTTCTATGGTGACATCCTTGCTGCGTCTCTCCCTGAGGAAAAGAACCAAACGAGGGAGGAAGGACCGAACGAAACCAAAGGTCTGCACAAGTCTCTTAGGGATGTTCAGGACCCGTCGCATTACGAGAACTTCTCAACCTTCCATCAGAATTTTAATACTTCGACGCCGACAGGAGGAATTCCGAGATCCATTGAGGATGCGAACATCTCCAGTCCTCTTTTAACTTCCACACCCGACCTCTTTATTAATTTTCACAACCAAGTGAATCCTAATACCTCTAGTCAGGAGAAAATTTAAAGCTTAATTGTGAGAGTATTTATAATAGAGCTCTATTCAATGTTCCAAATACTATTTTAAATCAATAAACTTTACTCGCTCAACAAAGTGAGAAATACATAAATATATACTTTCACATTTTCTCTTCATTTTACATTTTAAGGCATTATAAATCATAACATCACTACGTGAATGAGCATTCTCATATTTCACAATCTCATATTGTTGCTTTTAACTAAAAAAAATAATTACACTAATGCACACTAAATTGACAATAAAATAATTAGTAGATATTTGTCATATCGTAACGGACGGACCTTTATGGATATTAAAAGAATTGCAAAGTTAATATTATGAAATATGAATCATCTTATTTCCTTTTTAATAGCAAGTTCGCCTTCAAATATTTTAATACATATGCATAGAACATATGCAATGTATCTTGTTAAACATGAAGATTAAATTGAAAATAAGTGAAAAATAATTCAACCATAATGATTTATTGTTCAATTTACTTAACAACTTTAATAGTTTTAAATGTCATTTAATTAGGCGTGATCAGGTGGCAACACACCCAAATGTTCTATCATTATATATATAATATATACTTATAACTTAACTTATATGTAGCTACTTAGGTATATAATATAATATTTGATGCTAAAAGGTTTATGGTAACTCTAATTAAAACAAAGTTTTTGGTAACTTCAGTTTTCAACTATAAGATTATTCGACAACCGCGATAGAATATACAGATCAATATTTAGAGTTTCTTGACTTTCATTTAAATTTTCTTTCTTCTAATAGCACATGTACTTGTAAGTAAATAGATTCAATGCACGATTCGATGTATTTACTAAATACATACATATGTATGAATGTATGATAATATAAATTCCAAATTTTATATTTTGACAAATGAAATATTTTAAATAATTAAATAATGTATATTATATTAATTAGTAAATTGTATTTTTTAAGATTCAACGGTTCAAGTCTTTCATTGTTACATCAAGTTGTAGAGGTACAGGAATTTAAACATTTCCATTCATTATAATAAATTAAAATTTATATTTGCCCTCACATTAACAATATATGAATAAATAATAATCTGATACTAAGGAACTTTGTAAGTAAGTAGATACGTTTCTTTGAGTCATTGACGTGTAAATTAGGATGAATTAATGTAAACTAATCGTAAGAAAATGATAAGAAATGATTTACATGGTAAAATAATACTCTCATGTCTCGTGTGATTTCTCTTTATATGAGGATAAAGGGGAGCTCAAGTCAAAAAGGAAAAGGATAAATACATTCTCGATGTATACACAAAAAGATACATTTTCTACAATACTATTAATAGTTAGCATACAAATAATATTTTGATTAATCGAAGAGAAATAAAAAATTAATATCTTGAATACTTCTTGTTAAATGCGCTATAGAAAATATTATTAATAATAATATTGGTATAATATTGGATAATCAAAAGATAACAATAGTGTTCATTTGTGATTTAAGTAGTACGCTTAAGTATGCCATAATATATACATTTCAAAGTGTTTGAAAAGTTCATGAGTGGAATTTTTATAAAATGCCATGAGAGAGAAAGAAAGAATATAGGAAATAGTCCATGGCAGTTCATCAAAAGTCTGCTATCACACTTTTGAAACACTTTAATGAATTGTGAAATTGTAATGATGACACGTTTGGCAATTCTAATATTTGTAATTGAAAAAACTCGTTAATACGAGGAACTCAAATGTGAATCCTTAACTGGTGTGCTGGACATCAAAGAAGTTTCGTCACTTCGGTGGGAAGGTCCCCATCAGGGTTGTCAACCTCAATTATCGCTCTACTTGCTTTCCTGCTGCATCCCACTTCATGGCAATTTAACTCGTCGAACTATAAAAAGGAAGAATCAAATTATTAGAATTCCCCTTCATTCATCAAATATGTTAAAGGATTAAATCAATCAAATAATACATTTAAATGTGTAGAACTGAACTACCTGAATCACAGTGTGTTGTTGGTCATCAGATACTTCACCAAGCACCTTTATCAAAAATAAGATTTTCATTCCACTCTACTCTCAAAATTTATTTACTTATATAAAATCATTCATGAATTACAACCAACAATTTATAAATAATAACCTTCTCAATCTCCTCTTCCCAATTTTTATTCGCAGCTGCTTTGTCCGGATCTTTATAATTTTTTTCTAAAATTGTTGCTAGCTTTGCAGCTCGATAAGCGGAATATTTGAGCTTCATAAAACAGACATCACTGAGAACCTTGACATTATAGTCAGGAATGAAGACTATTTTTTTAGGAGAGATTTCCAACATAATCGGCACTAATTCTCCTCCAGATGAAACAGGTGAGGAGACTGGAAAAAAATGCCACTTTGATGACCAATTAAACTAAATATTACTTGGCCATTATAATTATTTATGATACGTCATGAATGAGGAAGAATACCATCATAAGAATCCGAGGCATTGAGGAGAAACTCAGCACCAAAGGTGGTGAAAGGCCCGCCTTCAAAGAGCAATTTTTCTTTACCAACGGCCACTTCCACTTTCCCCTCGATGATCATAATGAAGAAGTCAGATGGTTTCCCCTTCAATTCCAAACAATCAGTTGGTTGGTTTAGTTGGACTTCAAGACAAAATAAATGTTATTTACCATTTCGTACAAATACGTCGCAGCGGGTTGAGTCTCATGCGATTTAGACTTTGAAGCTTTAACGTATATCATCGTGGTTTTGAGAAGCCTTTGAATAATTGCAGTTGAAACTCGGTCTTTCTTAAAAGGCTCAATTGCTGAAAAAGATATTTAAATTATTATTATTATTATTATTATTATTAAAGATAACATTTATTAATCCTTTTATTTTCGACTCACAAGTACTGAGATATTGAACTGCAGCTAAGGCCAAGGCAGGAGAAATGTCCACGTTTGTCTTTTGACGCTTATGAGCAATGTAAGGGGCTTCTTTTCGTCTTTGCTTGTTCATCCTCGCTTGAAGTTTACCAACTATTCAAATTAAATAAATAGAATGGAATTAATAAAATTGGATTTTTGCGCTCAAATCATTAATACCGTCATTTTCATCAAGGATTTCCGCTTGGAGAAGTTCCTCTAACACGTCTTCCATCGTAACAACGCCTATTGTCTCATAGTAAGGGTCTCCGGGTCCTTCAGCATTCACGTTTTGCACAAAAGCCATGTGACCTCTATTACCTAAAGAATAATGATGATAAAAATATTACTTAATTATTAATAAATAAACTTTAATATAGATGGTTGACAAATCAACCATAAAAAGACAAGTTGGAAGTTTTATTACTTTTTTCAAAACTTTCCTATCAGAATTAAAATCCAATGAGAGACAAATAAATAAAATATAATTAGGGGAATAATGAAAAACATCACAAAGCATTAAAGTTTCACAAGGAGTGAGTCATTCGCATTCATTAGAATATTGATGTCTCAATGTAAAAAAAAGATAAGGGAGCCATGAGACCTTCTCTGAAAGTACGAAACATGTAGTCCAGCCTTGTGTTCTCAAAGACGTAGAAGAGTTGATTTTGGTAGTACTCAATGACCGTTCTTAATGGGATGTTATCACTGGCGTCGAGGAGAGTGAGCTGCTTGACATTGAGAAGGGATACGATGTTGCTCCTCTCCCTTTCGTAGACCGGGATGCGAGAGTAGCCTGGGAATATAACGAGAACGAATCAATCTTCCATGCCGAGTTTATTATCATTCAGAATTTATCAAGCACAAAGTGATGGGAATGGTAAGCGAACCGTGATATTCAATCTCAGACATCGTCTCGTAGTCCAGAACGGCATTGATGGGAAGCATGAACACGGTATCTAGGGTTGTCATAATGTCTTTAACGGTTTTTTTCTTGAGGTCCAAGGCGCCGGAAATAATTCCTACTTCTTCAGTTTCAAGCCCGTGGTGGTCCTTGGTCACCTGCAATTTAAGGAAAGAAAGCAATTAATAATTAATATCAAATGCTATTTATTAGGGAAATAATCACGAATGAAACAATGAGTAAAATAAAATTGGATTGTTTGATTGACATTAGAGATTAGACGGTGATTACTGCATGTTTATAAATGTATTTAAATACCTAGTGATATTTAGGAAATGGACTTAACGTACTCTGAGGAGTTCTTTGAGTCTCTCTCTAGTGTAGACGCTTCCTATTTCTTCGCCGAGGATTTTATCGAGTATCTTGCTGAGCGGCCAAGCGAGCGGGGCCGTGATGAACATGAAGAATTTTGTTATGTAGATGGTCTTTGCTCCGACGGCGAGGCCGTGGCGTGAACAAATGGCCTGAGGCACAATCTCACCAAAAATGACAATGAAGAGAGTCGACATGACGACGGCGATGATTCCGGTTGTCAATTCGTCGACGAGGATCGTCAGGGTTGCATTGACAAGGACGTTGCTGAACAGGAGGCAGCAAAGGAGAAAATTCCCGTGGTTTCGAACAGGAGCTATCTTTGAGGCGTACGACTTTTCCGCCACAGTACCCGTATTTATAATGATTTTGAGATCCGTCTTGTTAAGAGACATTAACCCGAGGTTAAGACCTTTAAATGTTTAAAAAATAATAGGAAATTAACACTTCCACGGAAATCTACTCATGATTATAGATTAAAGTGGAAAAGTTAGATTTGGAATAATAATTTTTTATTGGAGATTGCACTTACCAGAGAAAAGACCTGAGAGCATGAGGAGTAAGATGAGAAGCATGATGTGAACCCACGTAGGCATAATCCTCGTGGTTAATTTAATCGTGAGCCAAGGCTGAGTACCCTGAAAGACGAATTCCTTCGAGTCGTCCTCTCTAAGGCAGATGTACATGAGATTGTTTTCTTGTTTGATGGGCAGCGTGACCTTGACGAGGGCGGTCGTGTAGTACGATCCGTTAGTGAAATAGACATTAGACTCATCTGTCGATTCACACTTAATAAATAGAAAAATCTATCAATCACACGTTCTGGCACAACTAATCAAAATAGCCGAAATGACTCATTAGCTAAACAATGTTGACATTTTGTCAACACAAATTAATACTAAATTGATAAGGAATTGAGCTAATAAAATTAGGGAAATTACCTTGTAAAAGTTAGGGTGGTCATTCTCACAATTGCTCGCGATGGCCGAGAATTTGAGGTGAAAGGTCTTGGAGAAAATGCCGTAGAGTCTGAGGCGAAGGATCGTCTCCTCTTGAATGGCAGCTGTCCCATCGATCAAGTACTCGACTCTCTTTTTATCCGAGTCGTACTCGACACTGAAGCCGAACAATTTCATGGAGGAGTTCTGAGCCGAGGTCTGAGCAGTTGATGAGGAGAGCGACATGGTTCCAAGGAGCAGAAGCACCAGTCCCCGCATTGTACGATCAAAGCCCTTTTCACTGCGTCCAATAAAAGGATGAGACCTCCTGAACTGACCCGAGACCCTCTCACCAATGAAGCCGATGGAGAATTGGGACGGACGGCTCTGTCGTCCATCGTGGCAGCCGACGATGGTCCGCCTCCTTCTCCTTCAGCTCTCTTCGCCAGTCTTCTCTTCTTCTACTTCTTCACGTACTTCACTAAAGAATCCACTAGCCAGGGTTTCTTTTGGATTTGGCGGATCTTTTTCTCCTCCTTCAACTCGAAGGAAACTCCAATGTTGACTTTGACACACAAGAGAGAAAAGACCTTTTCTCTCTGCTCAACCCGACTTCTCCGCATGCGACCACTCAAACAGGCTTCTCTATAATAAGTGAGCTTCTTTAAACTCAATTAACCAACACGAGTCAAAGACACTTGACGAACTCGCAATGCCCCGGTTCAACGCCGATCCACACAACCCATGAGAAACACAACGTTCAATTTTCTTATTTGATAATGTAATGATAATGAGTTAATGAGTAATGATGTTCCAATTTTTCTTTTAGCTTATTAAAGTATACACCTCCAAATTTTGTTTATCTACACTTTTACTTTTACCTTTTGCCATTTTCTTTCGTATGCATTTTAAGATTCTAATGAGTTACTGCTATTATATTTACTAAATAAAATACTTTAAACTTAATCAAACTATTTGATATTAGATATAATCAACCAATGGAATTAATTAAATAAAATAAACCATTGTTCTTATAAGAGAGTGTGACTCACTGATTAAAATACATAAGACGTGCATACATATTACCATAAAAATTCGATTAAGGGCCCCGGCTACTATTTAACCACTTACAATTTAAATTTAAATACAAATTAACGCTTTAGTCCCATATTGAAAATGTGGAAATAAAGTTTGAAATAAAAGGGTAATATTTTACCGAAAAATCTTCAAAACGCATGTCAAATATGACACATGACTCCACATCATGTTAGAACTATTTTTTGCATATGCATAAACCCAGCTATTAATCGAGCCCGGCTACTATATCTTTATGAATTCTTAAGATCAGGTTATTAATCGAATCCCGGCTACTATTCGAACCTGGCTCTTAATCGAATTTTTACAGTATTCATTATATGACATAACATAATGAATGATGATATTTATTGAGAGAAAACCTTTCTCACGCATTCAATAGATGCAATTAAAGTAACATTAATCTAAACAATTAACTTGAAATTTATTCTTTTTTAATGTTTAATACCCAGATACTTATTTATATAATTATACGCTATGACTAAAGCTTTTATCAGTCACGTTCAATTTATACGCTAAAGTTCGTACCTCACAAAGTTGAACCAAGTGACATATATAGTCTCCAAACATAAGTAGACATAACATTTAGTAAAAAGATTAAATGATTGCTAGACAAACATGAATTAAATTGGCGTAGCGCTATTAAAAGTTGGAACCTAACTAGTTTTCGATTGTGTTTACAAGTCAGTTTCCTTATTTCTCTCTGCAAATATCTATCAAAAGATAAAACACACCCATATAATATGTAGGTATATATCTAAAAGCTTTTGCGTATTTAAAATGTGCGATCTGATTAATCAAATGAAGCCATTAATGAAAACAAGGACAAGGAATATTAAAAATCAAATTGTGATTAAGAAAAAATATCATGTTCGATAACTTTTTGTTAATAATGTATGAAATAAATGTAAACTTCAAGGAGTGCTTCTTATTATTGAGAAACTACAAGAGGAGTTCCGATGAATCTGACTTACGTTGAGGAATGTTGAGGGATTGAGTTTACTTTGCAATTTTGACAAAAGGGAAATTCTTGTAATAATCATTTTAATTTTGTCATTTAACACCCATTATTTTAAATGTATGAAGAATGTTTTTGTTCTAGGAAAGATTTTAAATACATACCTACATTCATCTCCAAATGACTTATATTTTTAAATACATTAGACATGAAACAATTTCTTAATTTTAAGTAAAAGTGATATCCCCGTAGTGTATGCTAAATAAATATGAATCAATGAGTAAGTAGGTTGTTGGTAAATAAACAATTTAAATTCCAAGTCACGAGTAAAATCCAATGAATAGTTTTTTATTTGCATTTTAAAACATGATGTAGCCAAATAATGAAAAGACTAAACGTATAATATAGTCATCGGCAATAGTTTATAACTTTAAAATAGTGTGTCATGCTTAACATTTAAGTAATATATAAATATAGTTAATTGTTTGAATCACGACAATTGATTAATTTTTCGTTTTTCTAATTGTAAAGATATATAGGTAAATCGCTCTCTTGAATTTATCTATAAACTTAATTAGTCCTTAAATACGTAAGTCTTTAGTTTAAACATTATTGTAGAAATCGTTAAATAATTACTTTAAACATGTAATGATGCGTTGCAATATACATGAAAATGAAGACGTCAGTTCGAGGCAATTTTGATCCATTTACAAATACAAATTCCAAAAGTAGGAAGATTTGTGGGTTTAACAGAAGTTCATTAACTTTCTTGTCACAGGACTCCTTGGTTGAATCAAGGAGGGAAAATAACAACAATATTCAAGTACATATTTAGATATGTAACAATGTCGATGAAAAAACATTTCACTAGATAATACTTTACAACTTTGATTCTTTAGACAACGATATTCACAATTGAATAAATTGCTAAATAGTTAATAAAATAATTAGCTCAAGTGTCTGACTCGAGACTTGAGAATGAACTCGTTGGAAGAGGAGTGCTCGAATTGGACGGAAAGCCCGTTGAGCTTATTTGGATCGGAATTGAATCACTGTCGGAAGACACCTCTCCGTAAAACCTCCTTTGTTCCATAAGTTGATTCGAAAAATCACACATGAGTTTCTATTGAGTCATCCAATAAATAGCATTAATTAGAGTCAAAATATGCTAATCGCACAAGAACAATGAAACTAAAACTTAAAACTCAACAAATATATTGAAAATGCATCAAATGGGTGGTGTAAATAGAAGAAGAATTTTAAAATGGCCATACCTCGAGCTTCGGTGGGATAGAGGTTTTGAAGTCGCGAAGAATGAGCTCGCATTCTTCATTAAGTTCTTTCAACTTTGTATCCTCATGCTGAGTTAACAGAGCTCCTGTAAACATAATTTAACCATTATCATCAACTTTAATTAATTCAGTACATATAAATTTTAAAATCATCTGCCTCCTATAGCATTTCCTAGATCTTTCCTAAATAAATTCCCTGGTCTAATAGGTCTGTGAATGAATTCTCACGTTTTTCATTTTGAAGTTGTTCGAGCTCTCGCTTGGCAGCCTCAGAATTCCCCCTGGTTTCTTCTAACTGCTTCATGTGTTTGTCCTCTAATCTCTGCTGTTCCGCTTTGTACTTCTTCTTCTCTTGCTCTTGGAACTGGGGAATAAAACATCCTTGGATCAATGCACAAGTTCACTCACCCTTAGTCTCATCGTTAGTGAGCCCTTAAAATTTTTACCTTTTTTAGTCGATCTTTCTCATCTTCCAGGCTGGTAGCAGGAGTTGAGCCAGGCGCATGAATCCTCAGAGATTCTCTAAACATCATTTCTCTAATCCGCATCTCATTTCGGATTCTTTTGGGCAAGGCTCGTCTCTCCGCCACCTGCCTCTTGATCAATTCCTCCTCCCTTCGAAGGCTCAATCTTTTGTGATGATCCAATTCCTTCTCGTGTCGAATGAGCATCTAGAACAAATAAACTCTTCAAATGGACCTTCTTAGAGAATTCCCCATTTTTCTTCGCATGTCAACAATTTTTTCAAATTACCTGATGTCTCTGAAGATTGAAACTTTCTTTGATTTGTCTCTTTTTCAACTGATGTCTTTCCTTCAGATGATTTTCTTCGAGCTCCCACAAGGCTCCATGATGCTTTCTTATACGCTATTAAATTAAAACACAATTATTACATTGCCAGTCTTCATTGGCATGGATATTAAAACTCAATTCTTTAAATTCTTAATCCAACTAGTAATAAAAATGGATTCGAGTATAAACCTCGTGTCTTTGTTCCAAATACTGTTTCTCCATTGCAGCTATTCTGGATCGATGCTTCTCATTTTGTACCTTCATTCTCGAGTCGTGGTCGGAATTGAGTTTCTCCACGAATTGCTTATCCTTCAAAGAATGAATCAAAAGTCAATTGGGCTATGAAGTTTATTTGACTAACAAAAACTTACTCTTTCATGTTGATCTCGATCCAAATAATCTTTCTTGACTCTCCAGGAGTTTTTCCTCTGATATTTCGGCAATTCATCGGTATCTTGTTTCAAAACTTTCAACTCTTGCTTGAGTCCTTCTCTAAAGAGTCTTACTTCTTTCTCCTATGATCAATCACAATAAGTAATCGTTAAATGCCTGTTATCTTTAACTGTATAAAGGCCAAACATGCTTACGATCGTAAGCAGGGGGTACTTAATGTGCCATAACTCATTAAATATAACTAATGGACTTCTGGGATTTTCTGTATTTGTCCATAATTTAATTTTACATAAGATAAGATCGAAATTGGCAAAATAATTGATGCCTTCCAATTTTTAAAAATCGAAAACTGAAATATTTCGAGATTTTATCATGTTGAAAGGATAGGAAGGACCACCCATGGAGCAGTAAAATTTGTAAAACGTTTGTTAATACTCCATTAAGATACGTGTGTATAATCGTAAGCATGCCTGGCCTTCCAGCTATTTTAAAACCATCGGATTCTAAACAGTTAAATGAGAAATTCTTACCTGTTCTGATCGGATTTTCTTCGACATCTGCTTTAGTTCATTTTCTTGCAATTGCTCAGTCTTCTCAACTTGTTGCTTCTGCAAACGTCCCTTATTCTCCATTTCAGTCTCAAAGTTCCGGATTAATGCCATCCTCTCATGTTCAAACTTTTTTTCCTACAAAAAACAAAATTATCCAATAAATCAAAACAACATACATATGTTTAAACTCTAAATAATTGTATTTTATTAGGTATACCAGTAATTATGCCCATCTCCCGAGAGGTTTTATATCCCGAAATTACGATTAGTTATTAGTTAATTACGTCTGGACTAATGTAAATGAGCGCCTTGACTAATGTAACGCATGGACCAAAGGGAGCCGGGATGCCAGGAGGAAGGATGGAAGGGGAATTTGCAATCTAAATCAAGGCCAAATTCAAATTCCAATCCTGGCAAAGTGCTTAAATGCTGGGGCTATACTATACAATCTACCTAATGGAATATAAAACACTGGCCAATTTTTAAATTCCACTCACGAAAGGAGGTTAATTTGGCCAATAATTTCGGTTAATCTTAGTTAATTAATTAACGAAACAATATTTCGCTAAATAATCCCGTCATTCACGTCCTCGTACCCGACCGGATCTTTAGGACACAACCCGAAACCCCCCCTCCCCCCAGCTCTTACACTTTTAGACTTAACAATGTTTGTGAGGGACAAACACTGATATTTTATTAAGGTAGATCGTACAAAAGAAAATGAAAAGTTGACTTTGCCAAACCTGATTCTCGAAGGCAAGCTGAGCTTTAAAAGTCAAATCCTGAAACTGCTTTTGTTCTTGCTTTTGAAGAAGCTTGAACTCACGAAGTTCTTGCTTTCGATTCAAATGGTAGTTTGTAACAGATTCATCGTCATCCCCATACACGACCTTTGAGGTCGTCGTGGTCACAATCACTCCGTCAACTTCAAACTTTCTCGTTCGTTTTCTCGTCTTCTTCTTATAATTGATTTCTTCTCGAGACCTTGCATGCTACAGAGATTGTAATAATACAAGTTATTATATACTTAAAATGGTTCATTTAAAAAAGTTTATTCCAAACAAATGCATTCTAATTCCTTACTTTTGGATCTGACTTTCTTCTAAGTACAATTTCGTCGTCTCCTGTGGCCGTGGAGCTCGATGGAGACGACGTCGAGCCGTGATTCTCCTTATTGCTATCCTGGCTTATTGAGGTAGATACTGATTCCGCATCGGATCTGCAAAAATTAATTAGAACATCATCATGCGAATAATACCAACTAACTCATTCGTTCCGACTAATCGTAAATCGAGTGAGTATTTACAAAAACCTAATCTAACCTTAATTAGCCTTAGCTGAAATTTACCTGTTCCTAGTGTGAGTTTTTGTGAGTCCACTTCTGGTAACTTGTCGACTTGCACTTTGTTTTTTCTGTCTATCTGCTCGGTCAAGAGACGCCGCATTGTGATTTTCTTCTTCCTCCTTATTAAGTTTTCCCGGGATGTCCCTAAGTGAAGAGGAAATCCCAGAAGACTTCCCCGCTTTGTCTTTCTTTTCCTATATTAACAATCGGAACAAAAAACATTTTAATTGAAAAAAGTCGCCTTAGTGTATCGAGTGTAATATCATTTAAAATTGAATGAAATTGAGCAAATGAATGTACTTTTTCTTTGGCGGATGAATTTTGATGATGAGCGTATCCCTCTGAAGCCGGGCGTTGTCCTCTGGATGGCGGTTCTCTTCTGATCATGGGGATGATGAGGTCTTCGTCCGACTCCTCTGCCGCTTTCCACTCCCCAGTTGCTTCACACACTGTGTCTACATCAGTGGACTCAACTGTAGTTCCAGCTATTTGAATGGATACTGGTGCATGATCTGGACAGTGTAAGAAGAAGAAAGCCAAAGAGGTTTAAGCAACTAAGAACCCTTCTCCACAACTGCATTCATTGAGGATGTAATTGAGAAAAGAGAGACTGACCAGCAGAGTCGCCGTGAACCACGACGGCGCTCACATTATGCCCATGCAAGGAACCCCAGTTATCAGAGCTCTCGTCTCCAACGGCCACAACTGAGACATGGCTTATGTTTAAATCTAAAAGAAAGAACCACAGTCAAGTCACATGGAATCATTTCAAAGAGAAAGCCTAGAATTATTCATACTACGAACAAGGATTAAACCCAATTAACTAACTCTATTCAATTCACTCTACAAAGGCCGAATTGGATAATTCTAAATGTAAGTGTAGAAATTCAAAATTAATTTCATTCTGGCCAATCCTCATACACTAAACTACAATTGTATCAATAAGTAATGTAATCAAATTAAACGACAATCAACATTTGATGTTTGTAAAAATTTAGAAAGAATTTTAAAAAGCCAATTTGAGTGTAAAAATTACATCATGTTACCTGTATAATAATATTGAGGTGAGTAAGCAAGGTTGATAAAAAGTGCATTTAAAATCGTGTTTACATTCTTTTTAAGGTTCGGTGAACTTGATTGAAAATATTGAAATGTGAAACAAGTGAAACTATATATGTATACTACTGAAGAAACTTTAGTATCACATCATGTATTGACGCAAACTTTATCGTAATCATAAGTGTAAAGAGATATTAAGCCCAAAATTAAATCTTTACTATAATATTTACTTACATAAATATTAGATTACATAATACACAATGTTTGATTGCATAGTGTTTGCCTAACCTACATAAGTAAACATTGCTCGTAGTAAAAATAGAATTTAGTCAATTGCTATCAAAAATGGTATTCTCAATTACTTCAAACAGTAATAAATTTTAAATAGCCAATCAAATTGGAATATCAAAAAGTTAAATTAACTAATAGACAAATCGATTTCTTAAACTCAAGCTTACTTTGTTCGTAAACGTCATCTGGAGAGATTGGGTCGAGAGAAGAAGGACTAAAGACGATCACTTCGCTGTCGTCCAATTTACATCCTTTCCCCCGTCGGTCAAGGGTACTCGGCGTTGAAGAGACCGTGACAACTCCTTCATGTCCGTTCGCCTCCTCCTCTTCCAAATCATTCGAGCTCAGCCATGTTTTGTTCGTACTGTTCGCTACAACAAACACCTAAAACAAAAAAATCAATCAATCTTATCAGTCTATAAGGAAAAATCTACATGATATATGCAATATAAAAAACTGATTAAGTATGTATTAAATGATAAGAATAAATTAAATATCATTTGGATGCACACGAAAGAAAAAATGGTAAGCATCATGATTTACTTTCTGTCAAATTACATGACATGACATTTGAGTGTTTTGTTGAATTACTTACATTTTTTAACCACCTCAGAGAGCAACAAGAGAATAATGATCATTAGCATGATACGAGAATAAAGAGCTTTTAGAAATATTTAATGTTGATAGTAATCTAATGTAGAACTAATATCAGATTTTGTAATTCAATATTATTTTAACTCGGTAATGCCAAGGTTTATATTTACCTGATCTGGAGTCGAGTCTGAACTAATGAGTGTTTGGTCTGAAGGAGAATTGATCTTGACAAGGGTAGAGGCATCGGGAAGAACCGTCACATCGTCGCTGTGGACTCTGCGATGGTCTGGACGTGAGTTAGGAGTTACTGGAACCACCGTCACAGCATCGTTTGAGTAAGAAGGGGGTTGAAATGAGTCGGGGCTTTCTCCACGATTTCCCTCTTCCCCGTCAATAGCCTCTTGGTCTTTTTTCTCGTCTCCAGGAGAGTCGAGGTGGGCAGGAGGAAGTTTCTCCACATGATTCCTCCGCTCTTTCTTAGGGGGTTTCTTCTCATTGGCCTTTTCCTCATTTCCTTCCTTCTCGAGAGGTTCAGACTCTCGTGGGACTTTTTTCTTGAGTTCTTCTTTCGGTCCTTCAAGTTCCTTGGGAGGTTTTTCTTCCTTGGGGGGTTCTCTAGTGGGTTTTTGTGGAGTAGAGGGGATTTCGGCCTTGGGTGGCTCTTTTACCGAGTCCACCTCTGGCCTCTCATTGTTGATTGTGTGATTATCACTAGAATGGTTCGACGTTGGCACTGGTTTCCGAGACTCATCGGGATCGAGGAGCGGCGGTCGTGGAGCTGGACGCTTCTCACGACTCACACGCTTTTCCAAAGGAGGCGGAGAACTTTGCTTTGACCTCTTGGCATTCACCGAATCTCCGCCTTCTTGAATCCGTTTTTCCACTGAAGAGTTCGCGACAGGGGGTGTTTGGAATGACGGATCCACCGTAGTAGAAGGAACTGCTGAAAATTACAAAATAAATTCTCATTTTACTATTCTTGGACGTCAAGAAACTAAAGAATTAGCATATGAAGCATAACAACATTTTTTTGTTTTTGGTCAATCGTTAATCTTACTTGGAACTGGAACATTGTCTGTTGAATCAGTAGGAATTTCCAAATTCATCTGAGATGTCCTCTAATTAAATTAAAAGCGAAAATCGGTCAATTTTATTGTTTATAATTTAGAAAAATAATTGGGAAATGTTAAGGGAAATTGATAAAATTCCTCACCTCAGCGTCGTAATCGACGGTAACTTCTTCAACAACTTCTGCTTTGAATTCTAGCACCAAATCACGGACTGGCTTTGAGTCAGTTGCTTTTGCAACAAAAGGATGCTGAAAAACAAATGAAATTAATATTAAACACAAATGAAGAACCCGATATTATGAAAACGTACAAGTAGTAGTTCTTGGGCTGATGGTCGGTTGTTGGGATCTTTGACAAGACACTTCTGGAGAAACGAGTTGAACTCGGGTGTGTGGGCCGAGGGTCTTGTCAACTTCGGCGGCTCGCCCCTTTGGATTTTAAGTACGACTCGCATTGGACTCAGCTCATGATGCGGGGGTTCCATCTCAGCACATTCAATAAGCGTGATTCCAAGTGACCACAAATCCACTTTGTAATCATAAGGATTATCTTTAAACGTCTCGCACATTACTACTTCAGGAGCCTAGAAAAAGTAATAATTGGAAGTAATTGAAGAAATGCTCGAATTTCGATCGATTAATTTTTAAGTTACCATCCAGTAAGGTGTTCCAATGAATGTATCGTGCTTTTGTAACGTGTATTTATTCTTAGCAGAAACTCCAAAGTCAGCTAGAAGTGTCAAACATGTTGTTAAAGGATAAATCGCATCGCTTTTTTGATTTTTTGTACAATTAATATCTAATTTTGTTCGATTTGTCAAGAGGATAACTGGATAACATACCTAATTTAACTCCTCCGGCAGTAGTGACGAGGACATTCCCAGCTTTTAAATCACGATGAATGACTTTATTGTCGTGAAGATAACTGAGTGCAAGAAGTAGCTTGGCGGCAACATGAGCGATTTGAGGCTCCGACAACGGATGTTCTAATTCTATCATGATTGTGTCCAAAGCTCCCCCATCACAATACTCGAGCAGCAGCTTTGAAATTTAACATACATACAAGTTAGGAAGCACTTATCTTTCCTTGGTCATATTACAACTAAACGATTAAATAAAGATATGTAAACTTTTTATATAATTGATTAATATTTAATAGAAGGAGTACCCAAAGTTTGCTGTCTTGGCAAAAGGCGTCAAAGAGTTGGACAACATTCGGATGCCTGCATTCTGCCAAAATGTCAATCTCAACTCGAAAGTCGTCTAAATCTTCGTCGCCTTCAAGACGACACATCTTGGCAGCCGCGTTGATCCCACCATCTTTATGTCTCGCCTATGAAGGGAATAAAAATATATATGAGTCTTTGGGCGAATATTGCAAAAAACTCAATGTTTAAGTTGGTAATGCGAAGATTAATAGATTAGATTCAATGTCTTATAAATAATTTAGATTTAAATAATTCATCTTAATGTAAGACTCATTTTGGTACAGCATAAAAACTTACATCGTCTGACAAAGCATGAAAAAAAGTGTCGAAACAAAGATTTGAAGTCAGCATAATAATAAGAAATGATGTCATTCTTTATCTAATTGACGGGGGCTTATGACTTATGAACTTAATACACGATGAGTAATAAGCTTGAAATGCCATTATTGCCCAATTTTCAGAATTCGGGATATGAGTATTATTGATAACAATTTGCAAATGCTTTAGTGTTAATTCGACTTTCATGAAACAATTATAAATTGATTTAAAAAATTAAAACTAGGAAATGTATAGAAAATTTATAATACATATTGTATTCTCAATAATCCAGTCCTAATGGTTGATTATTTTGCTTCAAATCAATTAATCACATTTTATCATTTATTCCCTACATAGTCTAACATGCAATGATTACCTATTGTCATACATTAAAGGAACAAATATATTCTTAATATTATAAATTAAAAATCTTTTAAGATGATTTCATAAATGTTGATGTTAAAGCTCAGACTCAATGTCAATAAGAAAATGTCAAATTCGAGTTAAAAACACTTTCTGGAGCCCGAAATCAAGATCGGCCTATTTAAAATAAGTAATTGTATAAAAATAAATATCTTCAATACGTATGATGATAATTGAAGAAACAAAGTGTCTTAAAAGTTCATCTCGAATCTGAGAGGGAGTTCAAGTTTAATAGGGACTGGGTAACCTCAATACATATCAATACGGCTGTCTCTCGTGTATCGGGACTGTCAATGAGGAAGAAACTGGTTACTACTGTCCTAGAAATTATATAAGCCCTCCTAATTGCCACAATGGAAGCATAAGGCGGAGTCACTTATGACCCGGCCTGGGCCATGACTTTTCCTCGTTCTCCAACCAGGCATCTCACCTTGTACACTTTCCCGAAGGCCCCGTCCCCCAGCTCGCCGACAAAGTCCCAGTAGAGATTCGGGTCTTGGTCCATGCGAAGGCAGTGTGGAAGCTTCCTGAATCGGTTCCCTTGTCCGGCTCCATCTCCGTTCCGACCGATCCCGCCGCCGAAGTTGAGCACTTTCTTTAATCCACTCAAGAAGGACATGGCTGGCGGGTCAATTCATGACGGAGGGGTTGAGGAGGTCGGAGGGTCGAACGAACCTTCTTCGGCTACTTCACTTCGTTCGACGGCCCTACCACGACTACTCACTTAGGCCATCTCACCCAAATTGAGATTTCATACATGTCTATGTGCATGTTCCCACTCCTCGTATCTCTCGGCTCTAGCTTGACGTATGAGCTCGAGCCGAGAGCGAGCTAAAACATGGCACTCCATTAAACCCTTTAATCATGGGGTTCCACTGATGAAGAGCCTATAGGCGAACCAGGTTTTCCCGTGCGCCTCCTCCTCACTCAGGTGAAAATTGGAGAGCCGGAGAGATAGGGGAAAGGACAAGAGGTTGATGAGGTGAATCTTGGAAGAGCAAGTAGTACTGTAGTTGCTCATCTGATGGCTTCTCTTTGTCATTGTAAGCATTCGTCTTCTTGCACTTGCCCCAAGTAGCCGCCTGGCAATCACGCCACGTTCCTTTGTTCTTCGCCAACATGGTAAAGTTCATTTTCCTACATTTCTCACCTGTCGCATAAAAGGAAGAGAAGAAGGTTCTCATCAAATGTCATCATCTTAGTTTAGTAGATTCCATTACGTTTTATAACAATGGTAGGTGTTTATATCCACATACCGAGATCCCAATTTTCACCAGAAAAACTGGGATTTTTTATTTGCAAAGTTTTGCATTTAATAATTTATAAATGACTTTTCAGCAAAACCAAAATAGAAGAAGAGGAGCTCAGTCATCGAACTTCAGCAGTCGAGTTAAAGACGTCGGAAGGAACATTTTAGTTGTGACAGAAGGTCGAGGTTCAGCAAGAGGAGAGATTGGAATGGCTTTTATTTTCATTGAGTCAGCTCAAATGATTCTGTCCCAGTTTAGTGACAATCTCACCTACACGAGAACGCTGATCAAAATTAACAATTTTTCGCCCTATGAAGTAAGCAACCCAATTTTTAGAATTTATTTATATTGAAATGGTTCTTTGAACTTGCACGCTGCTAGTTGGGTGATGGGATTGGAATATGGGAAGGTAAAGAAAAAGGCTAAATAGCAAGATCAATCTCAAGATCAATAATTATTATATGGAATTAATTCCAAGTAAATTCTTTTTTAGTTAATAGTTTCTACAAAGGTGGGAGATACTGAGAAGGGAGAGAACAATCGACTCCATGATGCAATTAAAACGAAATTTCCCGACACTCCTCTCATCACCATTCAAAGAAAATTCTTCAATGAGCAAATGGGCCTCTCCAGGATTAAGTCCTTGGTAGCACCTTCCTACTCTCAAGTAGTTAATGAAGTTTCAAATAAACCCTATTCGTTGCAAGCGTTTGCTGTCGCTGTTAAATATGCAGAAGTGACATTAGCCTTGCACTATTCAAGGAATTGTGTCAAGTTCGTCTTTCAGGGTTCAGATGAAACTGTCGTGATTGGTAAAAATGAATTCATAATCATGTACCTATACCATAGTTAAAATTATTAACCTTTAGTATTATTGATTTGAACTATTATTAGTTAATTACTTTGTTTATTTTTATTTCAATGATGTTTTATGAGTTATGATTAATTTGTATTTAATCTATTTGAAACCAATTTAATTTCTTAGACTCTTCGACTAGTAATCACTTGGAGCTTTTTGAAAACGTCAAAGATCCAAATTCACATTTGTGTCTCTTTGGGAAGCTTAATAAGTGTTTTACTCCTGGTGGTGAAAGGATATTGAAAATTAATATTCTGGAGCCTCCATGTCAACGCCTCCTTATTAATCTTCGACTGGATATTGTGACAGCGATCAAAAAGAATACAAAAGACTTTTATCTCTTGGAGGTAATACACACATTTAAACAGCATTAATTTAGCAACTATAAATACTGGGTTACTTAATATCAAATAAAGAAAGCTGCCTTATTATTTTTAGGCTGCCTTGTGGAATTTTCCCATGGATCTCGATCAAATAATTTCAACCTTAATCCGCATCTACTACACTGGACACGACAAAGCTTTTGAAAACAAAATCAACAGTCTTATTGCTTTAAATCAAGCTTTGACTCACATTCCTTCCCTTGCTGATGCAATCAGACCTCTCAACCACGAGTATTTTCAAAACGTCCTTAAAGTAATATACCTATATTATTAATTATTATTTAATTAGATATCCTTTAGGATATTTCTATTTAATTTTTATTTCCTATTAATGGGTGTTTTTAGGATTTGTGTAGTGAAGAAATTGGCCGGTTACAAAATAAGCTACAAGAGACCATCAATTTGGATGCTCGCGTTATGAGAGGAGCCTTGCAAATGCAAGAACAGAGAATTTTCATAGTTAAGCCTTACATTAGTGATTTGCTTGACATTTCTCGCGTTTCTTACAACCAAGTGAAAGAACAAATCAACAGTAGGTCAAACTATATAACATAGAATAGAATAAAACTTTTTCAATGTTATTTGTTTATAATTAAATTATTAGAATATACAAGTAATGTTTAATTATGTTTCATTTAAAAACAATGAACATGGATAATATTAATATTTATTTCATATTTTTCTAGTTTACTTACACGATTTTAAAGAACAATCGAAATTGAATGTCAAATTATCAGCTTCGAAATCTCGGGGATATTATTTTCAAATGAGCTTAAATGAAAAATCAGTCGTCATTCCAAGACTACCTAAAGAATCCATTCGAGTAATTGATATTCAAATCTTTTCTTTATAATTATTAATTTGTAGTCAACATACATATAGCAATGTATGTTGATGTGTCAATGTATGTCAATGTTAATAGTAAAGAATGATGCTAATTATTATATTAAGGTTACAAGATTGAAGAACTCTCTAACTTTCACGACCCATCATCTAATTTTTTTGGACCAGAGGTTAACGGAACTGAGAGATGAAATTGTCCGTACAACAGAGAAGTGCGTTTATACTTACATTTTTAATTTATAATAATGTTGAACACTACCTACTTAATTATTTAGGCTTTTATTTTTACTTTTGTGCTAATGTGTTTTATATAAATATTAAAGGATAATCAATGAACTCGTGAGGACAATTCGTCAAGAAATATCTTCCTTGTACCAAATCAGTGAGCATATTGGAAACCTCGACTACTTTTATTCCTTGGCTCACTATGCGATATCAAATACAAATTCTGTTCGTCCGACATTTTCCTTCAATTCCACAGCCATCGTTCAGGGAGAACATCCTTTCATGACCAATAACCCCAATTCAACTTATGTTCCTAATAATATCGTAAATAACAACATTTAATACATATTTAACATAAAAATGTAATTAATTCGTCATTTTAAAGGCTAAAATATTGAACTGTTTTCAAGATTCAAACTTTGGACACGAACGGGCTCATTCTCACCGGTCCCAATATGAGCGGAAAGACAACTTTGCTGAGACAATATGCCACCCTGCAAATTTTAGCTCAGGTATAGTTTATTAGATTTCACTTCATTTTAACAATCTTACCTTAATAATCATTTAAATCAAACAATTTATAAAAATTAATTCCAAACACTTTTTTGTTTCTTAAAAGATGGGTTCGTTTGTTCCTGCCAAATCTGCGCAATTTCGCTTGACTGACTCCATTCTTTCTCGAATGGGTTCTGGGGATCGTTCCGACAAAGGAACTTCGTCCTTTCAATTAGAGGTGCAATGTTTAAAAATTAAAAAGAATTTGAATTTCTTGTTCTTTCCTTATAAATGCTGTTACTAAATACGCCTTTGATAGATGACAGAAATGAGTCATATTTTAAAAAACACTGGGCCAAAATCTTTGGTTATCATTGATGAACTGGGGAGAGGGACGTCAATCCGAGAAGCGACTTTACTTTGTTATCCTTTGATTGAGAAAATCATCGCCAAAAAGTCCTTTTTGGTATTTGTGACTCATCTTAGCGACTTGACACAAATGGGAAACATCTACTTTTCTATACGAAAGTACGTATTTTTTTTTATTAAGCATCACTTTTCATATATTATATTTGGAATCTAATGTATTGAATAGTAATTGCAATTTCATGATTGTAATTTTGATTTCAGCTTTACGATGGAAACTTTGGAAGAGACCAGAATTGGGTTTAAACGAACTCTTTTTACCAGAGCTTTAAAGAGAGGTACACCACAAGTTGAATTTTACGGAATTGAATTTTCCGCCGAATGCAACTCGTCAGAGCAAGTCAATTCAAAAGCCAGGGAAATAGCCGAGAATTTGTCTTCAGGAAAAGTGAGATAAATATTCTTTATTTCTTAACACTAAAGTGAGTATGTTATATACCGTAAGGGTTCGATATCTGTCCGGGACTCGAAATGTGTCCGGGTCCGAAATGTGTCCGTGGGGCAATCATGAGATTTTAAAAGGTGTCCGGGTCAATACGTTGCGTGTGTAATATTTAAATATGAATAACGCTTCAATCGATCGCTAAATATCTCTATTTCCTGACAAATCGTCATTTGCTTCGGAATAAATATAAACTATTTATGAATTTTTAAAAATTTATTTATTTGTATCCGGGGCTCGATATGTGTCCGGGGGTCAAAGTCATAATTTTAAAAGGTGTCCGGGGGACAGATATCGAACCCTTACGGTACGTTTCATCAAGGGTTTACAAATTAGTTAATTTAATGGCATAATGTAGAGAGGAAATGAGGAAAGGATTGTCAAAGGCCGCCTTTGTTACGAAATGACAAGTCTCTTGAAAATGAATTTGAATGAAAATTCAGACGAAGTCGGTGCGAATTTGTTTAGTGCTTTGAAGAACAAATGGAAACGAGATTGAATTCGACGGAGCTGTTTATTCAAATATTTACATTTTATAGTTATTTTTATGTCAAAAAGCATTTGTTAGTGTCTATAAATTTTTGTGCGTTCACTAATTGTATCCTTTTTTCTCTGTCAATACTGATTAGCTGAATTCGAAAGTGATTCAGATGAATGGATTCTGAGTCTCCTCATGAATTCTAAGTGATTTTAAACGACAAAATTGTTTCTAGTTGTTAAATTGAAAGTAATTTCTTATTTTTGTTCCGA
Organism: Neelides sp. FZ-2019; assembly: GCA_009869795.1. Classification (NCBI taxonomy): domain Eukaryota; kingdom Metazoa; phylum Arthropoda; class Collembola; order Neelipleona; family Neelidae; genus Neelides; species Neelides sp. FZ-2019. The sequence continues at coordinate 24,058 of VJMY01000365.1, read as the reverse complement.
AATTAGAATGATTAAAAAGGCCATTCGTTTCATTAGTTTAAAGATCAATTATTGAATCTCTTGACGGTTTTGTTTTTTCTTTCAACTTTGCCTCCATCTTGGAAATCATTTGTTGCATTCTTTTAATCTGTTGGAACAAAATGAGTATGTTTACATATACATATTTATTATAAGTATCTTATCGTTAGCTAGTAATATTTAATAAGGTTAGTTATATTATAAAAGAAGGTAAAAATTAATTACCTCTGCCTCTTTCTGTAAGAGGAGATCTTGAGAATTCTCTGTGGAAGAATCCCTTTTTAGTTTCTCTCCCTCTTTGACTCCTCCTTGGGAAATCTGAGCAATGGCCTTCGCTCTAAAGTTCTCATAATGTAAATCCTGAGTCGTTTCCTTCAAGTCGTGCATGTGAGACTGAATTAGCATCGTTCGTAACTTGCAAAAATCGCTGTGGTTTGGATTCTCGACTGAAAAAAACTTAATTGAGCCACGATCTCTTCAATTATATCAATCATTCGAAATCATATTGAATTTAATTGATCCGAACCTTCAACAATCCCCCAAGGATATTGTCTCCCACGGACTTTCTTTCCGGCTACTTCCACAAAGGTTTCGCTAGAAGCGACTGCAAATGGCAGCGTCGCTTTCAAATCTCTATACTGGCGCTTAAACTCTTCGTCTTCCTCTTCATCGCACTCGGGAAATTGATAAATCTGTCAAATCAAAAACACATTCACTAAAAACTTTTTTTCAATTTATTGATTTACTTGTAAGTTTACTAGTATGGAAACACATTTCATTTACACAATTAATTAATTAAAAATATTTAAATTAAAAAAATTCTTTATGAATGAATGAATCACTCATTAATAAAAAAATAGAATATAACTAATTCAAAATAACACTATAAGTATTTATATATGTACTATATATCTATAGGTATATAATACGGGCAGGTACAAAAATTGTGTTTGTATTGTACTTGAATCTGATAGCGTCTTAAATCTTCCATAATTTGTTCTTTCAAATTCTTCATTTCTGCGGAAGTGAGGGTATCCGCCTTAGCCAAGACTGGAATGATGTTCACGCGACTCTGGAGATTTTTTAAAGCTTCGACGTCAAGAGGTCGTAACCTTTTAATTTGAAAAAGAATCTCATTACGAGTCTTAATTACATTATCGCTTCTTCACTTATTCTCCACGCCCATTGTATTCCTGTTTCTCAAAAAAAAGCCCTCTGTTCGCCATTTAGGAGTCGTGAGGACACGAATAGACCCAACGTGTCCAAAACAAGTAGAAATTGAAAGTTAGAGAGTTGTCTTTTTTTTCTCAAGCAAATACATAAGGATCCCAAGAGGAGTTGTAAGAGCAAATCGAGAATGAATGAGAGAGTCATTAGAAGATGAGAAGAGCGAGTTTTCTATTTACACTTTTTTCCTCTCTTTTCATCTCTTTCATTTGAGGACCTGAACGAAGTAGTGAAAATAAGAGTAATTCGAGTAATTGTTCATTCAAGTCCATTGGAAACTTGTCCCAGGGATTCACAATCGCAGAATAATATAGAGGCAATGAATTGTCTCAAGGGGATGAGACCTTATGGGTTCCTCCTTGGTTGGTGAAGGAGGCTGAGCGAGGGAGAAACCCCTGAGCGAGAAAACTTGTAAATCAATGGGGTGGAGAGAACAGTGCTGAGGTGTGTCGTCCTTTACCCGTGACCATAAGGTGGCAAAAAGTAGAGACAGCAGTGAACGCGAGAGTCACGGATGTGCCGCCGGTTCAGGCCGCTCTCTGCCTGGAAGTAGAGATGAAATTGATCATCGATGTGGTCCACGGCAGCCTTCCAACTCTCTTCACAATTGATCGAATCGCCAAATCCTGCCATGAGGTTAAATAGAAATCAATTCAACGTTTCTATTTCTAATATGATTCATTTTCTAATATCTAATTTTCTAATATCTAATATTCTAATATCAAATAATATGAGGATTTTTAAGGGGGATTTTCATGTGAATAATGATTTTGTTGTGAATGAGCTTTTTTTACCTGGCGTGTCGACGACGGTGAGTCGGAGCTTTACTCCTCGCTCTTCGATTTCAATCGTGTGCTTTTGAATGTCCGTGGTCTTCTTCACGCGTTCTGGAGAGAGACGAAAAATAAATAATTGAGACCCGTAATGTGATGAGAGGGAAGTGGATGAGAACTTACCTTCGACACTCGGGATCTTTCGATTCTGGTAGAAGTCTGCCAAGAATAGACTGTTGATGAGAGTTGACTTTCCTGAAATTCGTAATTTATCAAACTTTCTACTTAAGATCTCTGAATCTTGGAAAGAACTTTTTTCTCCAGATATTAATTAACTATGAGCGGGAAGAAAGTTCTTAATTTCATTTTTCATTTTTTACCTAATCCAGACTCTCCAACGACCATGAGTGTAAAGTCAAAGCCCTTCTTCACAGATTTCCTATGAACTTGTTCAGGGAGAGTGGCGAATCCAATCAGCCGCTCGTTCTGAAAAATACAAATTTTCATTTTTACCATTTCAACAATCCAGCTATACATATATACATAAGTAGGCTAATATAAATTCTTATATTATATATATATATATATATAGATATACAAAAGATCTGTCTCAAGATTTCCAATTTGGAAGATTTTAAGATTGAACGTGTTTGGTTATCTTGTGATACATAAATTCATTTAGTTAGGATTTAATGCGATAAAAACTTATTGATCATATAAATATGGTTAATGACATGCAAAGTGATAGATAGTCGTATTTCATCAGTCTTATCATTAAATCTTTGAATACAATTTGTTACAACAGGAAAGGAGATGATTACAACGTTCATACGAAGAGATTTGTTGAATGGAAAGCAAGGAAGAGTAAGAGTAATTTAAAATAGTTCAATTGACAATTAAGAAACGCAATGAATAAAATCATAGTGGAAGTCATTCATTAAAGGTCAAGTGAACGCATGGACGAGCACACGCGCCTAAAAATTCAATATCGTTACATTGATATTTCTGACAGTTTGAATTTTAATGGCCTTTCTACTTAAAATTTTTTAAAGTTTTTCGGGCGGATTTATATGAGAAAAAGTGTCCAGGTATTCATTAAAAAAAGAATAATTAGAGAGTTATAATTAAAACACCTACCAGGTTTGTTTTGTTGTTGTTATACCTTTATAGCAAACAAGCAAATGGGAAAATTCCTTGATCTCATTTAATGATTTTTAAAACCTACTTGAGTACTTGGCATTATTTAATTAAATTGGAACATCTTCAAGTTGACAATTTAAAGCTGCTTTGTAGGAGCTTTAAATTGCAAAAACAGACATTGGAGCTCAATTTAAAAATATTTTATTTGAGTTGAAAATCAGAAAAAATTGTCTTACCTCTTTGCCTGTACGAGGAAGAGTTTTAGCACGGTACGCATCCGAGAACTTGAACTCCGCCGGGGGACATGACAAACAAAAGACATCAGGAATAGAGTCGATGAGGTTGTGCTGATGGGTGTTAATCTTAGTTGTGCTGGCTGAGAGCCCTATGTTCTGCCTAGCAATGTCGCCGCCCTGGTGGTTCTCTTGCTGCCTGTAGGCAGCAAGGGAGCTCTTTGGAGGAACCGTGATGACTTCTTGGGCCCTTTGGCCGTAATTTGAGTAAGAGGAGGACGCGTCTGGTTGACCGTAGGTCGGCCTTGAATAGAGTGTCGGGACAACCGGAGTGTAACGAGGAGTCTTGTTTGGCCCTCCTGACCCAACACCACCACCTCCAGCACCACCACCCTTCTCGGCTACAGGCGGGGTGAGGGTGAGGGACGAAGGTCGCTGGCCACTCGGCCCTAAAGAACTCCCCTTGTAAACACTCGTGTAGTACGGAGACGAGTACATGTCTCAACTGGCTCCCAATTTGTTTAGATTAACTCTCTCTTTTCTCACTCGACTCCCTTGGAATTGGACCATCCACGCCCAAGACGCCCTTCCAGTTCCAGAGCCAAGCGAGCAGTGCTGACATTCAGCCCTGACAATTCCCGCATGGGTTTCCGAATGATAAGGATTCGTCCATAGAAATGCCAACTATTGACATTTGAAACCATTGGCTCACTTTCAACAACGGACGAGTGTGTAGGTGAACCAGTATGAGTTCCCCCAAATATGTTCAGACCGCCCAATTGACTTTCCATCTTCACTCTCTCCTGGCTGAGCGAGTAATACAAGGAGAGACTCCTCCAATCTACACATACACAACTCGAGTGAGTACTCGACATTTGTACTCACTCCTATGCATTGCTATTCCACTCTTTCATGCCCCTTCATCTCTTATACAATCTCGTTGACTCATCTTTGAAATACAAATACCCAGAGAGGCTATTGTATGTGTACTTGTATACACCAAAGGTACTTAAACATCCCATTCCCTTTCTTGTAAGTGCATTGCTCAAATCTCAGGAAAACATCTTCATTTGAAGTTCATAAATCCGTCAGGGCATTTACAATTCTAATCACATTGCACCTTTTCAAGAGCTTGCCTTCATATGCCCCATACTTTATCTTTTGCTATCGCTAATTAGTAGACGATTCACATTTGAAATCTCCTGATATTTGCTATGTGCTTGTTCTTTTAGTCAATCTGTTTGTAAGTATGTACCTATTGGTTAGAATGAATGGTATATGCCTTTATATTATATATAAACCCATTTACATCAGTTATGATATAACCATACCATACCATAACATAAAGTTATTTTTTATAGGCACGTGCTTTTCTAAAGTGATTTGTTCTCTATCTCTATACATAACATATAAATAGGTAAGAAGATACCTTTACGTATATAAGATTCTGTTTGGATTTTGGATATGCGAAAGTATATGTTTTTAATACTTTTCAGTAAGTGCACGCATGTATGCCTTAAAAGAAAATGTAAATGTCAAAGTGGTTCGATCCTTTTAAAAATCTTAAACTTGTAATAATACGAATATTTTCCAATGAAGCTTTATGTTTAAGTATTTGTATATGGAAGAATAAACAGCTTCAAATAAGATTAAAAAAAAGTTAAATATTACCAAAAAAGTACAAAACAATTGATTTATCGGCTTTTAATTCAAATTTTCTTTTCAAACCGAATAAATTATTTGTAAAAATAAACAATTTTTTACATAAATTGAATTGTAGTGAGTATTTTTTATGAAAAATAGCCAAAATATTTAGCTGTATGTGCAATTGAAAAAATGATAAGTTTGATAATAATATATTACAAGACAAGGATATAGTCGGAATTGAAATATGTTATTTAATGAGTAATTTTCCTTGGTATTAATGAATGGTTTAATATTGAACTGTTAGTCTATTAAAATAAACAGGATATTTGCGAACTCAGGGGAATTTGAGCTGATTGGTAATTAACAAGGAGGTAATTCAAATGGAAACCAAACTTACCTAAATGTGACATTTGAACGCTTCAGCGGTGCCAGGATTTCGAAACAATGCTCGAACTGGATAATTAGCTGAAACGAGATAGATAAAATTCCCCATCAACCCACGCAAAATTGTCATTCACTCCATTTTAAACAACTGAGAATTTAAGAGCTTTGAAATTTGAAATAAACTTACGAATTGAATTCGGCTCGGGTTTAATTCTCAAGATCCTTGGAGAGTCGGCGACTGCTGGGTCTCTCGACAAGCCGAGTTTAAATAGCCAACTGAGAAAGAATAGGAAATGCTCTTTTGGGGTCGGCGAGTATGTGAGACGGTGTCAAAATTATTTTTCGGATTAAAGTTTTTATTGGGGAGGGAGACCACGCCATGCTTGCATACGTATCGATCCGTTTTGGTTCCCCCCGTTAGATCTGGTCGCTCAGATAGGCCCTGACTTTACTCCACAATGATTCATCTCTCATTAAGGCCTCTGTTCCATTGTCCTCCCCTTTTCATACACTCGTAAAATGCGAATCTCCGCCGATGACCATGCCATCAACATTACACTCTCTGATTCCTATATGGCTCTATACTTTTTTGAATCAACAGGCAAATACATGTATAATATTAGTAATATACATATATTGTATATGAAATGATTGCGAGACCTTATGCATACTTCATTTTCCTTATTCTTTTTTGTGGGTGTATTCGTAATTTGAACAATAAGTGTCAGATTTGCTTAGGTCTTTAAAATGGCTATGTATTTTCATATTTTGTTTATATGTAATGTAAACTATTATAGAAATGTATATAGGTTTATGTCGGTTTATAACTTTTTTTTTCTTTACGTGAGAACGGTTATTTGATATATTTCTAATAAAGTATGTAATATAATAGTAGAACATATAGGAATTAATATTATCTCTTGGTTAGTGTAGAATGTAAACTTTAACATTACGAATACTCTATTCAGTTTCAAAGAAATCTTTTCACAATTGCGGTTTAATAAAAAAAAGTAATTTTTACAAAATCGCATAGAATAGCATTAATACATACATAAATACTTATCGTTAGTATATGTATCCATATTTAGGTACATCTTTTAGACACCATCAATTCACTCTCAACACTCACGATCCAATTGAATAAAATATCAATGTTTGGGAAAAGATGAAAACTTTTTGTTAAATGGAGGAGGAAAATAAGAAATTAAAATCAAATTTTTAAAATGCCTATATGAGATGATTTTTTAAAAATATTTTTAATGGTCTTTGTTGAAAAGACCAAATTAATCAAATTATAATAAATCAATAATTTACAGACAATATTACTAAGCAAATTGAAACTCTAACAATTAATTGTTCATGAATCTAATATCTGAGCGCATACTGAAACTTTGAAACTATATGTATATACAATTAATAAATTTTATGGCTCTTGGACTTATTGGATATACATACATGTGGAATCATAAGGGTAAGGGATAAAGATTTTAAGATGAATTAAATAAAACATGAAAAGCATGTAATATACTAATATATATATATACACATATGTATTTATTTATGATTAAAACGAGGAGAAAAGATGAAAGATTCTTTATCATGGTTTGCAGATCGTTTTATTTTACAAAATAATTTCGAATCATTATTTGTTCTTTCAATACACAAGATGTTTTTTAAAGTCTTACAATGAGATTATTTTTCGTATATCCCATTTCATGCTATGCATATATAAACCTATCTACATAAGATTTGCTCAGATTCAAGCAGCGATTGAATTCAAAAGAGCCGTAAGATTCTATAAATGTAATGTTTAAATAAATAGGAGACTTTATAGAACTCTAAAACAAATCTTGGTTCGCGTGCTTTTCTTTTAATATTTTGACCCCATTTGCCTTCGAGTCCTCCGCGTATCTTATTATTTATGAAAGATAAAAGATGTAAACATTTGTTACACTCTAGCTACATCTCAGAATCTCTTTGAAGTTGAATAGGAAAGTTGTTCCGACGATGAAGCATTAATGGGAAAGGAGTTCTTGAGACAAAATGGTCTAAGCACTTGACAAAACTCTTGTTTAAAACTTTAACATTATATATGTATTACATATCAGATCTCTCCAATTTTGGTTTTGCGTTCATAGCCCATTTGAACCATTTAAATATAAATATATGATGAATTCGGATATTTTTATTCTGGCAATGTTATATTTAACAGTAAATCATATTTTAAGCAGTCATGTAACATTTATACTATTTATAATATATACTTACTTAAAGAATATACTTAAAATTTAAGTTTTTATGGAGCTAATTTGTATTTATGTAAATCACATGAGGAGCTACAATTAACGACTTTCGTTAAATATTTATGAAGTACATTAGTACGTATATGTGCAAGTGCATACATAAATTGTCATAGGTATGTTCAAATAACAATTTAGCCCATAATTTCCATTTTAAAATCTTAAAACAGAAATGAATAAAATTGATACAATTACTTACAGTCATCTAGCTTATACAGTTCAGTATTTCACCAAAGAGGAAAGGAATTTCAATTAGAAAACTACAAATGATCAATGGATATTAATACAAAAATGTCTTTTTATTATTTTACAAACAATAGATTTTCACGTCCCTTCTCGAGTACACGATATAATAGAAATTCAATATGTAAATATGTAAATTACTTTCACTTTCACACTTATTCTCACTGACAGTCTATCATTTACCTTATTTATCTAGGCAAGGCATTCAAATACTTTATTTTAACTTGACTTCTCAAACGACGAAATGTCATTTTTCCCTTTATTTATGAACATTTTACTTTTTAAGCGTCAAAAATAACTTCTATATAAATCAAGTCAATTTAGTGGAATATTTACAATGTGGAGATATTTTATACTTTATAAGTACGAGTCGTGTCCAAATATAATAAATTATCTTGGAATTACGGTATTTTGAAAAAAATACATAATGTTTAAAAAATTTATATATCTATGCACTATATGTATTATATGCCTTTAAGATATGTAAATATTTATTTAATACCTATGCATATTGCATACATTTGGATCAGGAAAGAATTTTTTATATATATATTACATTTTAAATGTATATTTGAAATACAGTTAAAAGGCGTTATAATAATAAACTCTCTCGTATGAATTTTGACTTAATTCTGGCGTCTTTTGAGATTTGAAAAATATAAAACTAAATATGATTCAATACCGCGGATTGAAATCTAATAGAACTATATAAAACATAAAAGAAGATCCAAAGATCGGTGGTCAATGAACTGATAGGTAACAAAGAAATTGAGTTTAAAAGAGAACACACTAAATCGCTAGAATTTTTCCTCCAGTCTCTTCAGCTACACGGCAAATCCGTTGATTGTGACTTGCATAGGCTAAAAAAGACAATTAAAAAATAAATCATTATGCTTTCATCCTCAGATCTGTATTATCTGCTTGAATGATTATGAACGAATTGTTCAAAACTAGTATTTAGAAAAGTTCACTTGAGAAATGATGTCCGGCGTGATTTTCCTATGGATATTGTCATCTCTTAGAATAATTTTCTTATTTCTCGGCGGCGGAACTGGAGCTCGTCTCGGATCTCCTCCTTTCCACTCATGGAACATGTCAATGATCTCCTCTCCGTATTGCACAACTTTTTTCCTATAGAACCATCCCAAGAGAACTCCGAAGAACAGGAGCGCGAGGAGGAATGCAATGAGGGCCATGATGAAGGGCCAAACGACAGATTCTGGCTCCAAAGGTTCTCCCTCATTTCTCGTTTCATCGGGTGGATCTAGATCAACAAGAACTTTTAAGTTCCTAAGTCTTTTAAGTCTTTTAACCCTCCAATCACCATGACCTGTAGTTTGGCATAGAGAGAAAGAAATGATCTTACTCGGTGTTTCATGATCAATTTCATTTGTCTCCACGTCTCCTTCCGTCTCCTCAGAGTTTGCATTTCCAGCTCTGTCGTAAATGGCCACATCTGCACAAGCCCTAAACTCTTCCTGATGTCCACAGCCAATTGCCTCTGTCCCATTCTCACAATTGCCCCAATTGTTCGCTGCTATGTATTTCCATTGGAGCTGAATTCAACAAAATTAGAAAAAGTTGAGTACTAACAATAAGGTATAGATAATATATTTACTATAGTATTTAGTATAGCATGTAATAACCAAACATCATACACACATGTTTAAGCGAAAATAATGGCTAATTAATAAGTAGGAATTATCCTAATTTGTATATCTATATGTAGATAATTTGCTTTCAATTAATTTTGATGAATTAATAAGCTCTAAAAAATGATGATAATTGGCAAGCATGCCTGTGTGAAGCTAATAAGGGTAATTAAAAGAAATGATTTTTACCACACATTGTGTGCAAGTGAGATCCTTGGGTAGGAAGTAGCGGGCCTCAAAGACCTTGGTTCCTTCTCCAGGATAGAACCTAGTTGGAGAGAACAGGTTGATTAGTACATATTAGCATGCGGATGGAGCTCATTAGCATCCTCATCACCATCACTCGAACTCCTGGTGATCCCAATGAGGTGTATGACATTATTCTCATGAGAATGAGAAAGTCCGCGCGACTCACCGTGGCCCTTCCTTGTTCCCTTGTTGGAGCAGATAGGAGTCCAAGCATTTCTGACTCACGATCTTCCTCACGTTGTTATTAGGGCAGAGCCTGAACTCAAAGTACCCTTTGTGATTCGCCGTCAGCTCCACTTTAATCCTGATAATGGAGTTTTGTCTGTATTGACGAACAATGATGCCTTGGCCGTAGGTTCCGCCAGCCTCGTTCGGCCTCGGCTGCTTCATGTCATAGGAATCACCGCAGACTCCGCATCTACTCCAAGACAAACACGTCCAAGATTTGGTATTTTCCAAAAAGAATTGGCTAATTGCAAGGCTATTGGGGACTCGAAGGGGAAAAGGGTCTTTGGGGACATTCGTCCACTCACTTTCCACTATTCCGCTCGTATTGTCTCGAGAACCCGCCGCAGTACTGCTCGTGATCATTGTAATTAGCCGTGGTGTTGAATCCATATCTGAACAATACAAAATAAGAAAAAACAATGAGAAGAAGGAAATCATTTGAGGGATAATTATACTAAAAAATAATAATCTACTTTCCCAAGATCAATAGCCGAAAGAAGAATATGTTTAGTGCAATTTCCTCTTCATTTTTCCCACCATCAGAACCCACACACATACACTTTAAAATGAACTTTTATACAGTTAGACATATGCATAACATAAAAGATGCTCACTGTGCTCGTTTTCTTGTTTGAAAACTTGGGACTCTAGTATATTAGTAAAAAAAAATCCGGAAACTTTCTTTGTCATACATATGCATCTACATACATACATGTTACATGATAAATGTTACCTTTTATCATTCGAGTGATTAATATAACATTAGAACATTCCTGTTATGATAAATGTGATTTTTAATATCCATTGGAGCTGATAGAAAAACAAGTTGATATTTGATGAGAGGAATTTGGGTTGAAAGCAAATAAGGAATTTAGTTGTGAAAAATTGAGGAAATCCGCCGTTTCATCCCTCGACTTCCTCGGCATTTGACATTTGAAAAGAATATTTGGAGTGGATGAGTTAAAATAGGATTAAAACTTGTCGTTCACTTAACTACATTCTTAATTACATTCTTAATTAACAAGTTCAAATTTACTTACTCAAAGAATAAATACATAAAATGTAATATATTAAACTTGTGTACATCTTTTTGTAGATCATCCTAGACTATTTGTATATTCATAAAGGCTGAATAATTAATTATATGAATTAATTATATGCATATAATTTATTCAGGACTTCCAAAACAAAAGTTCAAAGTCGACATTATTTATTTATTTATTCTTCATCATCCAGCTATGAAATTCCTCTATGTAGACTATAGCAAGTGCCATTATATATGTATTACACATAATAAAATACCCCAATAATAAAGCTTGTAATGCAATAGCAATGGTATATATGTAAAATATTAAATAGTTGGAATTTATGCTACGCACATACTTTTAGTATTTAAATATCAGAGAAACTTTTAATGACACCAAATAAATATAATGAACTAAAAATGAATTCTGAAATCCTTTTATGTGCTAACTTATCTCGTCATATTTTCCCAGATGCTAGGTATTTATTAAGGAATATTTAAAGTGTTACAATAAATTAACAGCATTTAAAAATGTAAAAGTGAGAATAATTAATGAAAAATAATTGAAAACAAGTAAAAACTAATTTTAAGAGTTAAAGATAAAAGGGAAATGAAAATGAGAAGTTGATTACCAAGAGAGAATTAAAATTGATATAAAAAATGAAGAATGTCATTATTCATGATTCATGATAATGATTCACACAACTGTAAGGTGCATGAAATAACCTTCAAGATGTAATAGGAGTAATGAAATCAAGGTTGTCCTCAGCTTCCAAATTTCTCACTTTCGACTCATTTTCCAGGGAGGTTCCTCTCAAATAATAATCTAAGGACCATGCAAAAGCATATAAAATCTAATTAATTCAACATGTCTTGCGAGACAAAAGGCGGGGTTCAGAACTCTCCATAATACAACTAAAGGTAATAATATCCTCTCGGGTCTCTCATTCATTGGAGTCTGCATAGAGGTAAAAGTGTAACAGAAAGGATGAAAGGAGAGCTTTTGGATCTAAGGTCTGTATTATGTATATGTCCGTATTTACAGGGCATAGAAAATTAATTTGAACCTCTTCACCCCGCATCTCCGTCTGTTTTATCCTCCTCCACACTCCTTGGCATCCAATAAAGGAAAGTAAAAGCGCACCTCAATAAATAAACTGTGTGGAGAAGTTAAATGAGATGCATAATGACAAAAGTATGAAAAAGACCCATATTAAGACCCAAAGTCCCTTTTAGTCCCACGATCTTCTATGGAAAATGAATCTCTAGTCGAAACATTCTGTTGTGTGTGTGACTCAGAACCTTCTTTCCAATCTCAACAACAGCATGCGGACCTAATTGGAAATTGGGAATTATGAGAAGAATGAATGCAATTGTCGCTCCATCCAATCCAATGCAAGTCCACAAGATTACTTGGGACTTTACTCTCATTTTTCCCTCTTTAATGTCAGATTGAGTTTGGTCGTTTTGCAAGGAGAGGGGCGAAGTACAAATGGGATTTGAGCTCCGTGCACACCTTTCGTTCCTCTTTCATCAAATGCTCCCTTGTCTATGAAAGAAGTCTGAGTCGGCATAATGGGGACTTTCGAGAGGCGTGTTGAGCTCCGAGTGGAAGAGACCAAAAATCTTAAAGATAAGATTCTATTTAGTGGATACAGTGTAGAAAGCCTTGATTGAGCCAGTAGAAGTATTTCTCCATCCATTATGATCTCTCGCAAGACTTCGCTCATTGCATTGCTGCGGCTTCCTCAAGAATAGAAAGTCTCATTTTGAGGAGATCGAATGAGGATTTTAGATTCTCTCTCGAGGATCTCTCTATGCATATACATCCATTACTTCCAACGATTTGAACACTTATAGCTCGTAGATTAGAATACCTGGCTTATTGTACATGATTATTGTATACCTAAGATTGTGTGTACATGTGTATCTAAGTATTTACATTCATATGTTTTAGACGTCTTGAGCGACGAGCGAGAGGAAGCGATGAGAACAATTACATTTACAATTATAAAACATGCTTAAGGATCTTCATATAAATAAATCCCATTATTCCCCTCTTGTGTTTGAATGTCTAGTTATTTACATTTGCATTCAACTAGTTAGTGGAAGGGAGGAAATGAGGACCATTGTCTTACCGCCACATGGAGGAGCGCGAAGGAGGTTCGATCAGCCGCCCATGCCCTCCGACCTCCTTACATATCAAAAGGCACCAAGGGAGGAAGAGGACCCAACACCTCCCCATGCCTGAAACATTTTTCAAATTTTATTATAAATAAGAATCCCATTCAAACAAATCCTGCCTTTTCAATAAGACTAACAATACTCCATTTACATATCCTTTGTATGAAATAACAAAACAAGGCCTATGGGCTAGAAACCACATTATACATCCTAAAAATCTGTAGTCGTTAAATATCACTTTTTTCAATAATATTGGCAAAGAGTGTATTTGAGCAAGTCTGGTTTGATTCATAGATGAGGAATGAGGAACTTTTAATTAATTTTAAATGACCAACTCACGAAAATCTCTCGTTGTGTAAAAAAAAGTATCAGTTTACTTTATCTACATTCTTTATTACACCTTTAGAAGCTTTACAAGAATTAAAAAAACTTTATTCGAATAATTCATTGATGGTAAGAAGTTAACATTTTAGGCTTATTGTAGGCATGAAAATTTTGAAGACACTTCTCCGGATTAAAAAACCAATTTGTTTGTCATACGTTCTAATTTAACTAATCAAATATTATTATAGCGAAAATCAAAAAGAAACTTAAAAAAGAAAGTTTGTTGGAAAATTTTCTTTTTGATTTTCTCTATAATAATATTTAATCAGTCAAATTAGTACGTGTAACAAACAAATTGATTTTTTTTAATCCGGAGAAGTGTCTTCAAAATTTTCATGCCTACAATAATTAGCATGACAAATATGTATGTATTAATTGAAAACACACTGGTAAAACTTAAGCTAATATTTAAGCAAATAAGCACTGAAGCATGTGTGAAGTTTCTCTTTTCTTAGCGTTACTTTAAAAGGGATACGCTTGGAGTTATCCACAATTTTTTATGAAACCTACTAATATATTGATAAGCATAAAACAGCAAGTTCTGCAACATTCCCAAGTCGATCAACACCCCAACACGCGCCTCATGATTTAATATTGAGCATCCATTTAAATATAAAGTAGGGAAAAACGAAACCACACCTGTCGTATTCAATTAGCACATAAGAATTCCCTCACCTCACTGACAAACTTGGACTTAATAATGCCATAGTTTTTTTTAATAAAAAAAGCTTTACTTCGCAATGCAATTTCCCACAATCAACCTTAATGTTTATATAAGTAAATAAAGTAAATAAAAAGAGTTTAAAAGTTGAACAGGCCATTCCTATAATAATTACACCTTATTAGTTCATTTAGTTGGTTAATCTAGGTTTAGAAAATGAGGATTTGATCCGTGCTAGTTTTGAATAACCAGGAATTTAATTAATACTCGTCATTCCTTTTTAATCTCCCTATTTTAATGCTTTTATTACAGTTTTCAAAGGCTCGTAAAGATTTTTAAATAAATGGAACATTAAATGGTAACGGTTCTTAATCTTATTGGGTTATTAGACAATGAAGGAGCCCAAAAATAAAATACACAGGGCCTGAATGTAGGCCAATTTGAAAGAACAGAGGAAACTCTCAAACTCACTTGTCAGTTTCCCATTTGAAGTCCGTTACGGTTCTGTAGGTGTGTATTTCAAGTTGTGTCAATAGCTCACATCTTGGGAGTCAGTGAGGCGTTGCAGGGCCGTCGAAGAGGATCCCAATGGGGATTCAACGATATCAAATCCCTATGCTCCTCTCTTAATGTGTCTATATGAAATATTAATTCTTTCCAAAGTGTGAAGGGACACAATGGGGTATGAAAACTAATAGTCAGCTTCTTATGCTTGAGCCTCCTCTCGCCTTGTCCATTTTGTGAACAAGTTAAAGGAAGAAAAGGGAAAAAAGGAAAACACTTGTCGAACGCTACATGGAACTGTAACAAATAAGATAAAAAGGACTTTTTTGACGGTTTTCTACAAGTCTTCCTATGTTTGAATGGCCCATGAGAATTGGACAAGAGTGGAAATGAGGCTAATAAAAGCCAATAACGATAAAGAATAAAGAATCTTGAGGGACGACGTTGATATTGAAAATGTGCTGACGAGCTTCGTCCGTCTCTGACTGACTGAGAGTATATATATTCCTTATTATGTATGTATATACCTCAATATGCCCCCCTTTGGATTGACAAGATCCGACTGTAAGTGACACACCCTATGATGTCTTATTAAGCGATCTACACAAGTCTTTTATCCTCAATTTAGATTCAAGAATGATAATGTGGCTTGTCGTCTTTGAATTTCAAAATTGAACCCACATTCATTTCTTTTGGGCCTATACATGATGTGGAAGGAGTCTCCGGATGCTGACTCAATTCATTCCCCCTTCGCTTTTAACATTCTAAATTACGGGTATTAATCAACATTTAGCTTTATCGCCTGTGATGTCCTGCTAGACGGAAATTAATATAATTAAGTGAAGTTCCTTCTTGAATCTGGGTAAGATGGGAATTCAAAGCTCTACAAATGCTGGTCGTAAATCTACACGAGACTTAAGTCAAATACAAATATATTAAATAAGAGAATTAAGTCGCCTGGAGATAAGACTGAATATTTTCTTGAGTTGTGTTTTATAAGTTCAAATACAATATCATTAAGATTTCTCTGTAAACAATGATTCTCGAGCTTAGTAAGCTAATCCTTTATTCATACAATCAAATGATCATGCTTACAAGTGTTTTCCAAGTAAGTAATAAATACAACACAAATTAGCATAAATACTATTTATTAAGAAATTAGGCAAATACAAGACAGGATACCTAGTGAAAAATGCATTTTACTGATGTTTTTTATCATGATGTTCTAAAGAGTTCTTAGAATGCATAGAAAGCTGAAACATGAACTTCATAAGTCAAAGGTATGACTCTATCAATCTCAAATATTTGTTGTGCTTTTAATATAAAAATATTTACACTATTCATCATACATACATAGGTATTATGCATTCGGCGAAAGTTTAAAAGATAGTTATACTTAATATATAATATTTAAGAATTTATAAAAATGAAAATGTGAATTTACCTTCAATATTTACTTTTATATTTTGATATTCCTTATGGTTCTTTTTTTCAAAAAAGTTGGAAATTGAATTTGAAGCTCCGACACAGTTGGTCCAGGTAACAAGATTCTCCAATCTTGAACCAACTCCCAAACTTATTTTTCTTCACAAAAATAACTTATTTTTCAAAATGGAAAAAAGGGTTTGTCAACACCGGTTTGAAAACACCTTAGAAGAATAATGCAATATTACAGAGTTGAGGAGAGGAAGTTTATATATTAAATAAGGAATATTATAGGACTCAGCATTCAATGCCTTCACCACGGGAAACTTTTTTCAGGCTTCTCACAATTTTCATGGCTCTTGAAATACATCGACCTTGCTCCCTTATAATTGAACAATTACTCCCACTCACCTGCTCTTTTAATTTCAAGGTATGACACTATGTAGAACTCTGGTTCACTCCCTATCTACATATATTAATGTCTCAAAGTCCATTAAGATCATGCATGGCTTAGTTTTTACATGTAAATATACTTCTTTTCGTAATATATGTCAAGTTTAAAAGGAATTAGACCATTTATTGAGCCTATCTATAGCATATATTCACACTCAAATAATATTTCTCAAAAGGATGGCTCTGATGACTCAAGTAGGATCTTTGATATAGGTATTAGTTTTCCATTTTGAACTTTTCTCCACTTTTGACGACCTTCGAGGAGTACGGAAGACCACGGGGAGGATTAAGGGCAATATGTGTGGAACATCTTACTTCACAAAATAAAGGTTGATCAAAGAAGAGTCGTTCCTCGTTTGAGGCACGAAAGCACACAGAGTGATGAGGCTCTTGAGCTCTTCACAATTCCTTGTTTAAATAAATATTTGTCCTTATTCTCACAGAGGTTTTGATGGAGGGCCTTAATAAATAATACAAGGAGAGGAGGAATGTGTTGGGAATGTTTGTTGTGCTTCTTGCACTTCACGAACCTCCTCCTTCCCTATCTCAGGCCTCTTTGCTCGAGAAGCCGATCAGGAGAGTTGGCTATACTCGTTCCGTTCACCCCCTAACATGAACTTATTCCTACGCTTTGTTACTCCATCCACCTCTCCCGTTAATTGTGCCTATGCAAAATGATGGAAAGTAGCCACAGATTCTCCTCCTCCACTCCTTCGCACAGAGGGACCTCAAGCCCCGATCGAGACTGGGCGAAGAGAGAGACCCTTCGTTGCGAATCGCTGCTCCTAAGAGATAGGAAAGTTGTTCATTCACTTGTCCAACTTCATATGAGCATAAGAGCTACGGGATGGTGCAGAGAGGATATATGTAACAGTTTGGAAGAGTTTGCCCTCCGGCACTTAGCAGAGCTCTTCCTCAAACAAATTCGTTGAACAACCTTCACC
Organism: Neelides sp. FZ-2019; assembly: GCA_009869795.1. Taxonomy (NCBI): domain Eukaryota; kingdom Metazoa; phylum Arthropoda; class Collembola; order Neelipleona; family Neelidae; genus Neelides; species Neelides sp. FZ-2019. The sequence goes on along the minus strand of VJMY01000365.1, from coordinate 6,385 downwards.
TCAGCCTCCCATCCAAACGAGAGGAGGGAAACTCGTCTAGCAATGGGACTATCGACCGATTTACATAAGCCAAACAACGAGAGGAAGACTTTGATGGAAAACCCGACAAAGTGCAATCTTGATTTGAGAAACTTTTCCCTGAATTAACCACACGGAGAGGAATGGATGAATGCATGGGGAGGAATATCTAAATTGAGTGCTTGCGGGCGAAACAATAACAATTACTTCCAATTAGCATATTAGAGACTCCTTCATGTGGAGAAGAGCGAGGAGGATGAAAGGAAGGGTGTTTTCCTTAATCGCCAATCAACCTCTGCTCGTTTCTCTTTTCAACACTTTTACCGGGCTCAGAAGATTGGTCGTAAATTAAAGGGCTTGGACTATTCATCAACAAGCCCCGTGCATTATATTCATATCTCTCTCTCAACTCGTGAAACTTTGGAATTAGGAAATTTCGAGTAAACAAGATAATGATCCTTGCTAATTTTATTCCGTGGAAGATTCATGGATTTCTAATAAGCGAATATTTTATGGAAGCTTCGAGAGGAGCAGACGTAGATGTGCATGCTTTAATGGTTGAGAGGAGAAGAGGTGAAATTGGAAGATGCCTTTTGACTGTTGCATTTATTGAACAATTTGTAATAAATTTTCATAATACATATTCAAGCATAGTGAAAAAAGATCTCTGAGAGAGAATTGAGACGAATGGTTATGCTTTCTCATTAAATTAGAATATCACTCGTATAGCTCCGTGTCTGAAGAATAAAGCGTAATGAATATTTAGGAAGGGACGTCTTCAGGAGTCAAGTTGCACAAGAACTTCTTATCGCCGCGGATTATGGTAAGCTTGAGACACTTCTCAGTTTTGAGACTCTCGTACACATCTCCTACATTATTAATGTCAGTCCCATTTATCCGAATAATGATATCACCAGGCTGAAGGCCAGACCTTAAAACATTCAAATCATCCTACAACCATTCCTCATAGCAAACAAAGTATTATGGGTATGAGAGCTTACAAATACGCCGGAGAGCCCACGACAGTCTTGAGAATGAGAACGCCTGTAAAAGAGGAGTTGAGAAGGACATTACACATCTAAATATGAAGAACCTTGGTTCACCGTCGAGAATCCTCCACGGGTCCGAAGCTCGTCAATGATTTGTTCCGTCAAGGTGAGCATGGTGAGTCCCATGTACCGCCTTGTCTTGCCTGCAAACCCAGAATCAACCCAGAGTAAATCATCCATTCATCAAGGAGGCCAATGAGTAGACTTGAAAAATTCACCTATGGCACTCGCTGGTTTGGCCAAAAACGTCTTGACATAGTCAATGGGAATGGCAAAGGAGATCCCTGAAGTGACTTTCATGGAATTGATCCCAATGGCTTCGCCGTCGAGATTCACGAGAGGCCCGCCCGAGTTTCCAAACTAAGAGAACGAGAGAATTATCACATTTCTCAATATGAAGGGAAGCGATCTAGATTTATTACGGTAATGGCGGCGTCTGTCTGGATGTAATTAATATTGTTGCCGATTCCAATATCTTTCGAGGGGCGGTCGACACTCGAGATGACGCCGACTGTTGCTGAGTTTTTCAATGAGAGGGGACTCCCCAAGGCCACGACCCATTCCCCAATCCGCGTCTTGGAGGAGACACCGAGCGGGAGGGTTGGCAGTCCTTTCTGCGGAATAAATCAATAGGACTTGACTACCTGACTTCATCACTTACGTCTGAAATCCGGATGGTGGCCAAGTCCGCCGCGTTGTCCACGGACTCAATGCGCCCAGGCACCACTCGCCCGTCGAAGAGATGAACCTAGGAAACCAAGGGAAACTCAAGCCACAAGAGAGTAAAAGTCCCTACCGAGATGGAGGTCCGAGTTCGCCCGTCCACGACGTGGGCATTTGTGAGGATGAGTCCGTCGGGACTCACGATGAACCCTGACCCATTGCTGGTGGTCCTGGGCTCTCCGCTCCAGTCCACCACAGCGTGGTCCTTGACTTCAATGCAAACGACGGAGTTCCCCACTTTCTCAACTACATCCGCTATGAAATTGAAATGGTTCCTCCGGCTACCATTAGGAGGTCCTTGGGACCCGTTAGTCAGCCCACTTTTCCGGGAATCATTCTTCGGAGGCGGGTAGTTCCAGTTCTTAGCTTTCTCCGATTCAATTTCATCTCTCCGAGGCTCGTCGGAGCTGTAAAAAGGCTTTGCGGCTTCTACAATATTATGTTTTGTCACATAATAGGCGAAAGCTCCGAAAGAGAAGAGAACTCCGAGGAGGCGATAGGCCTTTCCGTCTGAATCCCACTTTCCGCCCCTTTTATCTTCTCGCAAATTCAGGGATGAAACGGGGAGATGAAACTGCCAAGTTCCAAATAGCATTAAAACTTTCAATAGAACACCCAAACTTTAAAGAACTTAATTCCAATGCTAAACTTTTTCGCAACTATTGCATATTTTATAATGGCCTCTTCAAAAACAGTTCACATCGGCTCCATTTCATAATAAATATCCTTGAACGGATTCGGATTCATAATAATACATGCTCAATAGAAACCCGGGTGTCATGCAATACGGTTGGAGGGTTCGACTCTTGGAAAATTGAACTCACAAGTATGAACTATGGCCTCTCGCGATTTAACATATTTCATGGAATTGCAGGGAGAATTACCACGTAAATGAAATATTTCACTTGGATTCAATCCCAATCGTATTAGATTCACACCGGGTTTTAATGTAATTACTTGGTGATTAACATTAATGAAAACCTGACGACACTTCAAAGAGAGAAATGTCAAAGGGAATCAGGCTACACATTCTATTAAACAAAGTTTTAATTATATTGTACCTCGATGTTCTGTTTAATTGAAGATATCTCATTTGACCTCGGAGTGCTCGCGTTGAGTCGGGAGGCGAGGAGAGATGAAAGGAAAGAGGAGCTGTGCAACACCCGGGAGTTATCGAGAACTCCTCTTTTCCCCTCATTGCGAGAGTTGAGCAGCACGGGTGAGTCCAACTTGCCCCGAAGGCTCATCCACCAAAGGCCTCGCTTCATCCCCGTCGCTCAAACTCCCCTAATCTCTCATGCACTCTCGCAATTAACTCCCGCGGACAACCGCCGAAAATGCCGAAAAGATAAAGGCGATTGAATGATCAAATGTGTCACTCCTCCACGATGTCCGTCTCACTTCTCCTCTCTACGAGCAGTTTTTTCAAATCATTCCAGGGATTAGACATTTCCCCATTCATGGGGTAAAATGGGATTTATTCTATTTTAAATGTCTCAATTTACAATGTAAGTACCCGTCCCCATTTATTCAAAACAAAAATTGTAAATACGATTTTAAAATCTCTTTTTATTCAACTGGATGTAGGTATCAATTTCATTTAATATGTATTCATAAAGAGGATCAAACTCCATTCGTGCTACCATGATCTAAATAAGATTTGCTTCTTGTTCAATAATAAGTTATGTTATGTGCATATAAAATTTACATGTGTAGCAAGTAACAAGACAATATCCTTCTACTTTTACTTGTTTTTATATAAGAATACATAAATAAATAAGTAATAAAGTAAATATATATATGAACACGTGAATCAACTCACCAAGATTTGATATTTTAAGTAAATGCGAGCATTTGTGATTTAATGAAAATGATTCGTTCAATTTACATCTATTACTTTTTAAGCTTTTAAATGTTAACTTTCATATACATACTTTCTATTCGATTATGTCAAATATTTTTATGTTCTATGTAAGATAAATTAATTAAATTATGTTTTAATTAGTGTTTAATCAAATATGTAAATATGTATGTATTTGACCAATTTCATATCTATTTTATATATTGAATTCTTTTATTTAATTTGTGGAATTTTTGCTTAATCCCTACATAAAAAATAATAATAAGCCGGAGTTTTGATAAATAAATGTGCTATATAATTGTTTATGCAATAAGTTTCAAAGTGTGTGAGTTAAAAATCATTAGTTCTAGGTGACATTGGCGTTGCTAAAAGAGAGCGGATGAGCTAAGAATCTTGGGTTAGGCCATTGAGTAGTCTTCGATATTCAGAGATGATAGGTTAATGAAGGGAAAACAAAGATTAATTTGTTAATTTGTTTATAATGAAGGCTTAAGCTAATTGGTCTATAAAAGGATGTATATTGAATCCCTTTCTTATTTTTTACTCAAAACTATGTGAAGATTTTTTCTTGGAGGAATGGTCAAGTTTACTTTATTAATTCTTGTGGTTCTTTGGTAAGGCTTCAATGTGAGTCACTTTAACAACACTGGATAATTCTTCTCATCTATTAAGGATTTCGGGACATGGAGACGCCACGTTTGATCGCTACAGCTATTCTGATCGAGGTAATAGGAGATTCACATTATCCTTTACGTTTCATCATCCAAATTTTACATTTGACAACTTGGATAGGTTCATTTTGAGCTTACTGACAATCACTTAACTTTTTCAATTTTTAAACGTCCGGATTAAGTTAATCTGTGTAGAAGATTAAAACTTTTCCTGACTTCAAAGCATTTGCTCAAATGCCTTACCGTTCCATCACGAATATGGCTTGATTACAGGGGAGGGAATAAATCGCCGATGGAAACCAGCTTCAACGATTGTCTACGTTTGCGATGTTCCCGAAGGTCCGACAGGACTCTGCTTGGAGACCTCTAGGCTTTGCCAAGATCAAGGAGGAGAACCTGCAGGCTACTGTGTATACAATAACGATTACAGAGGAATTTGTTGTACAGGAATAGGTAACCCTTTCATAAATCTTTTTCCTGTTGAGGATCTAAAAAAACTCAAATTCGTTTATGTAGAATATAAATCTGTATATTAACTAAATATGTATATATAGTTGATTCAATTGGTATTTAAACAAATAATAATTTTAAAACTTATCCTTAGATTCAAAGTTAGTATAGATATTAAAGCGGAAAAGGAAAACTACTCTATATTCTCTACACATTAATTCTTTAAAATTAAAATTAATTGTTTTAATAAGCAGTTAATATTAGAAAAATGACTTATTTTATTCATTGGTCCTTATCAAATTTGATATAAGAATTATAGTTTGTGTTCAAAACTGTTGATTAATTTAACCAGGGTCATTTGGAAATCGTTCAGTAATATATGAGAGCGAAATTCCATTCTCATTGGAAAAGTATCCTACAATTCCTTCGTTGAGAGATGATACAACAGGATTGACTGTCACAACACCTACACTTCCAACAATCACAACTCCTGCGCTTCCCACAATAACAACGCCTGCACTTCCGACAATTACAACACCCGGTCTTCCAACAATTACAACTCCTGCTCTTCCAACTGTCACAGTCCCAGCCCTTCCAACAATTACAACTCCTGCTCTTCCAACTGTCACAGTCCCAGCACTCCCAACAATTACAACGCCTGGAATCCCAACAATTACAACTCCTGCTCTTCCAACTGTCACAGTCCCCGCACTCCCAACAATTACTACGCCAGGTATACCAACAATCACAACACCTGCATTACCAACAGTAACTATTCCAGCATTGCCAACAATCACAACGCCAGGAATTCCGACAATTACAACGCCTGCACTTCCAACCGTTACTGTCCCTGCACTACCAACCATCACTACACCAGGATTACCGACAATTACGACGCCAGGATTACCAACAATTACTACCCCAGGACTACCGACAATTACTACCCCAGGACTACCGACAATTACGACACCAGCATTACCAACAGTTACGCTTCCAGATGTGACCCTGACAACTCAAGCATTGCCAACTATAACAACTCCTCAAGTGACACTCACAACACCAGCACTTCCGACGCTCACGACTCCCCAAGTGACCGTAACTGTTCCACAACTCCCGACACTCACGACTCCCCAGGTGACTCTCACGACTCCGACTCTTCCTCCGGTGACGATTCCGACTGTCACCGCTCCTCCTGCACCGACATTCCCCTCGACTCAAGCCCCGCCGACTTTCCCTCCTTTCCCGGCTGACACTTCGCCTACGACGGCTAACCCATGGCCAACTTTCCCGACCTTTCCAACATTCACAACCCAAACGTTCCCAACATTCACGACCCAAACGTTCCCAACATTCCCAACACAAACGTTTCCCACACAAACCTTCCCAACAATCCCAACTCAGACGTTTCCCACTCAAACTTTTCCAACGATTCCAACCCAGACATTCCCTACTTTCTCGACACAAACGTTTCCCACAATCCCGACTCAGACTTTCCCTACTCAAACGTTTCCCACAATCCCGACTCAAACTTTCCCTACTCAAACGTTTCCCACAATCCCGACTCAAACTTTCCCTACTCAAACGTTTCCCACAATCCCGACTCAAACTTTCCC